>FIZR01006011.1:0-36870 GCA_900060175.1 Ferrisia virgata
TCCAAAATCCAAATTCTGATATCGAAGATCGTTTAACTACACATTTTAACAATTATCAGTTCTCGAATCGTGTTTTAATTATCCATTTGGAGCGAAATTCACCTAATGTGTATACATCCCCCCCCCTCAGTACCACCCTCTCTAGTCCTAAATGTAAAACAGTTCCAGATTCGTACTCAGCGTCCTTGAAAACTTATATTTCGATACATCTTAAGCCACATTCGTAAAATTTTTTGAAAGCTCCCCCCCGTCCCTCTCCCCTATTTCACGATTTTTCAAAATTTCAATTTGACAGTAAAATTTAGTCTCAATGCACAACATTACGGCTTGGATTTACATTATAGCCCGGTTAAGTGACTTTTTTTTTTGCCAAAAAGCGAAAAAACGAGATTTCTCGATTTTTAGACCTTTTTTGACCCCCATGTAGCAGCTCCTTGGCAAAATTTTGGGCCCGGTATACCGGTATATTCGGATTCAACGTGAAAAATTCAATCAAATGGCACCAGTTTTAGCCATTAATCTAGAGTTGTATTCTGCTATTAGTTTCAAGTTTTTTTTGAAAAAATTATTTACCTAGAGATTTTTCTGCTCCGTTTATACACCATATGTCGGATGCGCTGAATAAAGGATGTAAAAGTAGTAGGGGATACCCAGGTTCATGTCCTTTGCCGGTTTTATCAAGGAGAATTCTATGTAATTCTAATAAGTAACCATCTGATGTTTGCACCACGTGTGATTCTGGTTTATACCCATACAGTCTGATGAGTTGCGGCTGTAATGGCCAATTTTCAAGTTTAAATTATAGATATCCTGTCGAACATTTGTTTTCTGTGTGTCTTCGCTCATTGTCGTACTTGAGATGCCACATTAAGTATTTTCTGACAAATCAAGTATGTGCAAGAGGAAGTCAACGTCACTCACTTGAATGCATGTTAATTGGATAAATTCTATTTACTTACTTACTTACTTACTTACCACTGCTAAAGAAGTTTGGATATTCGAAGTTATTGGCAAATTGTTCTCGAAACGATTGATTTGTGCTATGGGAGTATTTACAAATATTGCTAGAACTACATCCAATAAGACTTTAATGAAAGACATATTTAAGGCTCAAAGTCTGAAACTAAACTAAGCGTTGTTTCGCTTTTATGCCAAGCGCTGAATGTGGTGACGGCAAAAATTCAAATTAAGATATATTTTACGACTTTGTTTTTTTTTCGAAAATTATCTATGAAAATCATCGTTTACAAGGTTTTAGTTGAAGTAACCTAAGGCTTAATGTAGCCTATATAATACTTCCCGTTTTTATGTTTTTAAAATTGTGGTCATGGTACTGATACGCTTGAACTTACCTATGGTTAGTGTATCATGTTTCAAGTATAAATAAAAAATGAAAAAAAAAAAAAAATTGTTAAACCGAGGAGTACTTTATAGCAGCGTGAAAGATGCCCACTTCATAAAATTGTATAACTTCATTTTATAAAATTGAGTAAAATGTGAAAAAAAACACATTTCAATGCTTTGCTTATTTCAACTTGATCAAGGTGTGTACCAGGTCATAATAATCACAAAAAAGTCGATAGATTTTATCCAAAATTTTCAGCATAAGTTATAAGTAATTTTTTAATGAATTTCCTTTTTGAGTATTATTAATATTTGCATTTCCTGCGATTTTTGTCCATTTACCCCAGAGGCAAACACATGAGGGTTCCTTCTAATTAGAGCTTCAATATTGGAAAGCTCATTTCTCGAACCTTCATTCGTGATGCATGGCGAATGAAGCCGGCTGTTTCAGGTGGAATTTGCCTATGTAGATATGTCTTGATCCGGTTGTTTAGGATTCGCAACATGGAGCAATTGTTCGATAATTAGAGCATAATCTTACAGCCTTACACTATTCAGTGGCCCATTTACCATTCTGCCATTTCACACTGCAGAGTTGCCATATTTCTTTGATTCCGTTTTCACCAAGAGCTTGCCACAATTCAGCTTCAATACCATCGTAGCCAGGTGCTTTGCGTTTCATCACATTCACCATCTCCCTCACTTCATCAAGTAGGATATTTGGATCATCTTCACCTGTCACTTCCACTGTAAGAAGCAATTGGTTTATCTGAGGGTTGGTTTACATCTGGTGTTCCTATTTTTGGTACAACTGTTCGCAGTAGGTTTTTCAGCTGTCTAGGATTCCTCTAGAATCTCACATAACTGTGCCGACATCTTTCTTGACCTCACGAGTTCTGGGTTTAAAATCTCTTGCGATCTGACATATTTTCTTGTGTATGGCTTTCATTGCAGGATTGGTTGAGGTAGGCTTCTCTGTGGCTAGAACAACACTGCTGGACCGATCTGTTCGGTAGTCAATATTCTTGGTTGTTGCCATAACATTTGGCTTGCTTACGTTGCTGTATAATCAGCAGGATGTCCCATGTTATCCGTGGCTGCTTCTTTTCTGACAAGCGTTCTCTTTTCTTAATAACTGACTCATGTGCACGAGTAATTTTGGTTCTGATGCCTTCCCACATAATGTTTGGGTCATTTGTATCCAAACGCGTGATATTTGTGCGAGCAGTCACCTTTTTCGATTCAGCATGGGTGAGAAAAGTCAGTGCCGTCTTCCTTGGCCTTTTCACGCAAATTCGCGGCCATACTCCTGCCATTAGAAGTTGATGATCTGATGCAGCATCAGCTCCTGGATTTGTTAATTAACTCTTATATCATCCAAAATCGATCAAATTCAGGCAGTGAGCTTAGATTGGCAGCCGATTTGATGCATGTAATTTGGGGAGGGGGAGGGGGGTCTTAGATCAAAATTCAATGACGCACAAATTCGGAAGTGGGGATTGTCGGATCTTCAGAAATGATTATAAATGTGCATTAAAAGTGCATACTGCATATAAGTTCAGTAATCCATGAATTTTTTTTAAATGAATAAATTCGATTGCAATTGCAAAGTATCGATTTAAGGTTAGAAATTAATTACTTGAAATTTTTACTCCATCATTTAATTTTTGTTTTGAATATTGAATTTTTTATTGAACATTCGTACAATTATGCAGAGTGATTATTAGATCATCAAGAAATCGCTCATTAGTATTAAAATCTGTGAAGTAACTAAGATGGCCAAATTCTGGAATGGCGAATATTGCTTTGTTTGCTGGTAGTTCTCGGTAAAACGCTTTTACATCCTGCAAGAAGGTATTTACCAAAAGTTTTCAACACTGATGTTGCTACTAGTGAATCACTGTACAATTATTGAACTCACAATAGGTGCATTTGCTGGATCTATTTCACCGTAATAGATTTTAATAAACGTGGTAATGTTACTGTAGTTGGTCGGTGATGCAGGATCTGGTTTGACGAATTTTGAACCTTGTTTAATTAATTCCACGGAAATTCCTCCAAGCTGGGTGGCGTAAAAACCTTCATTTAAATGCTGCACAGTAAAGATAAATATTGGTGCTACACATTTATGAAAAATACACACATCAAGATTAGACGGTGAAAAGGGAACCATTGATTAAAGGTACTTTCTTCTTACTTACAGATTTTAATGGATTTCCACCCCAAATAGTGAACCATAATTTTTCACATAATTTTGCACCGGATATTCGTATAGGGCAGATGTATTTAAGAAATGTTCCCGTTAATACATCTCGTTGAAAGAATGATCCGCTAGAATATGGTTCCCATATGTCCTTGAATCACACAGAGTATTGATAATGTTACAAAACATTATACAACCTACAAGGTCATATCCTTACCTCTAGTGGCTTAGCTAGTTCTGGTAGCAGTCTAAAGAGTGGTGATTTAGTATGAGTAGCCGCTGATGCCGGGGCCAGGGCTATTGTGTCGATAATTTTATCATTATATTTTGGTTGTGTGGTAGCCATAACGAAAAAAGTGTAAGCTCCTGATGAGTGGCCAGTATAAATTAATTTATGTTGTTTTGTTATGTCCAACACATAATCTATCATTGCTGGTAAATCGTATTTCGCTATGTCTGAGTAACTACAACATTAACGTTAATGCATATTTATCATCAGTCTGTGGATTAACGCTTGTAATATTTCAGTCATTATTTTTATACTTGTAATCCCAGAATTGTTTTTGATTTGTGGTATATTCGATATGTGCTGCTGAGTACGTAGTACCTCTTAAGTTGGCCATCCAAACGTCATATCCTTCATCTGCTAATCTAAAAGCTAAGACAAAGGAAAATAAAATCACTCATTATACGTATCGAACGTTTAAAAACCATTAAATTGACCATAAGTGTACTTAATTGTCTGCCTGAAGTGATCTACCTATTGAGTTTTCTGGTGTATTAACGATCCATATGAATGATGAGAAAAATAATCCATGAACAAGCAAGACTGGAGTTCTTTTTTTACCATTATTACCACTTTTACCGTACGGAATCCTGTGTAATTCTATTAAATATCCATCTTTTGTTTGTACTGTGTGCGATTCTGCTGGATAACCATTTCTCTTGATAATTTGAGGCTGTAATCATCGAGTAAAAATGAGATTAAATATGTGCGCCACTGGTCATAAGTCTCAGTACCTCTAAAGCGATATGTCAAAATCAACCTTTCTTTTCAACTTGTGATTATTCTGCCATGAAAAGTTCAAAACTAGGACTATTATACATTTTTGGAAAATTCATGCCATTTTTTTCTAGCCCCCTCCCGCTCGAGGATCCACCCTCCTATTGTAGAAATGTACGTATCTTCCCTTCCATTGGTTGTACAAAATAACTCTTTTATTAAAAGTTTCTTCTTTTAGGATTCTCACCGCAATATGCCCACCCCTCACCCCGAGTCGGCAACCTTTCCTTCCAATATAACGTTTAAAATAAGCGATTCGACCATCTCTGCTGATTAAAAAATTTCATTACGGAACATGGGTGAGGATCTCTAGAAATTATTTCAATCGTAAGAACCACTCATAAAAGTTTAATTTTATTCAAATTTTTGAAGTATAATTTCTTTCCTGAATCTCCAGAAACTTTTACTCGAAAATATTTTTTGTAGAAACAATAGAAGGAGAGAGATACGTGCATTTCTAAAAAAAGGGGATGGATCCTGGGACAGAAAGAGGGCTGAAAAAATGGCACCCAAGCTTATTTTTATCTCAATGCTCATTCCGTTGATGAGCTCTGAGAAGGAAGAATTTGTAGACTGAAAAAACGAAGCCCGGATTCGTGTTTCGGCGGGTTAAACTATCCCAATTTTGGCACCTCGTGTGATAATTTTACTCAAATTTGAAATTTTTTTCTTTGGCTAATTTTCAATGGTTGTTGAAATAATTTAAATTTGAGAAAAACAGTCGCGCAAGGTGTCTAAATTGAGGTAATTTAAGACGCTGAAAACGAATCGGAGCTTAGTTTTCTGGTTCCTCTATTTTTATCCCTGAAAAATGCATAAAATTACAAATTTTGTTCGACTCTTTGAAAATATTTGTTCTAAGTATCTAGATTGGGGTGAATTTACCAGTGTAACTCGAATTTTTTTTCCAAAAATATACCTTTTATTACAGAATAATCGCAAATTGAAAAAAAACGTTGACCTTAACATGTCTTTTTTGGGGTACTGAGACTCATGATGAATAGTATATTTAATCTGAATAAATGTAACTCGTAAGTGGAATTATGTTTCACATTATTGTATTATTACATTTTTGTCTATGGATGAGAATTTGACAGTAAAAACAAATATACTTACCGATGTTAATGAAGTTTTATGATCTGCTGTTACTGGCAAATCTTGCACAAATCGATTAATATGCGCTATTGGAGTATTTATAATTATCCACAGAAGTATATAAAAAACGACACTTATTGAAGACATTTTTAAGTGACTGCATTATAAAGGGAAACGAATAGCTTTGGTCTTTCTACTTAATTTCTGAAATATTGATTGTCCACACGAAAATTATCATTTGTATTCACTCTGCAGGGGACATTTGTTTACCACGGGCGTATCAGAAAACTTTACCGATAACTTTTTTTTTCACTTTAAAAACCTGCTATTTCAAGAAAATAAATTGACGAATTTTCTGGGAAGTAAACAAAGAATTCTGAAAATACTTTCAGCGACGAATGCGAACCTAAAATAAAAATGTCCTCATAATGTGATTTTACTTTTACATTTTTTTGAATTTTTATTGTATTGAGGAACCTAGTGATATTTCATTTTCTCCATTTTTTGGAATTTTTTCCAAAACTTTGGGTCTCGTCTGTTCCCTGGGAGTGTTGAGATCTTATTTTGAAAATTCATTGGTAGCAGTGGTACAAAAGTGATGGAGGAGAGGACAACCATCACTTTCTTGAGCGACTTTTTACATGAAAGAATAGTGATATTTAGCATTTAAAGCTAAGAAATATTACGTCAAAACGCTCAGTCTTCGACCCCTGATCTTCAAAATTTTGTTAAATTTTCATTTTTGACGTGAAAAAAATTTGCAGCAAATTTCCCGCTTCCCTTCTTCCGAAGTCAACAATTGGTACGTCACGGACAGGTAGAAACAAGGATAAAAAGGTTTTTCCGGTTTTGAATCAGCTTGAAAAGTTGAGATTCATCTTTAGTTCTGACCGATCTTGAAATATGATTCTTCAAATTCTAGCAATTTGCCAAAAAATCACGGTACTTGGAAAATCACATAAAGCAGTCTGCCCCTCCTCTCCTCCTCTACGCCAAATACTTGAATGAAGAAATGACAGTACAACAAAACCCGGACAAAATGGTTGGCAAAAGTTTCCAGAAGTGGAAATTATAGTGGATGGTAGATAAAAAGCCCTGGTGTTAGGTGTCAGGGCCATCAACGATCGCATAGCAGTTGCCAGGTTTGATGCAGCTTCATCTACCATAAGTGCCATCCAAGCATATGCCCCAACTGGTGCATCAGCAGATGAAGAAATTGAAGAATTCTGCAGTGTCCTTGAAGAATCGCTGGCTTCACTACCGAGAATGGACATTAAACTCGTACTGGGAGACTTTAATGCCAAAGTTGGGAAGACTGATAGTAGTGATGCTTGCTATGGAGTAGTTGGTAGCCATGGTCTATGAACAAGGAATTGCTCTAATTCCACTCGGCAGCAAAATCATGTTACGAATCCAAAACAACTGGATCAAGGCGTACCTACACATGCAAATTCTATCTGAAAAAAACCAGGTTTATGCCAGGAAGAGGCACAAGGGAACAGATAATGAATGTCTAGCAAATTATCGAATAGTTCAGGGAGTTCAACATACCTGTAGTGATTTGTTTCATGGATTATGCCAAAGCCTTTGACAGTGTGAATTGGAAGAAGCTCTTCAAAGTTTTAAGAGAGATGGGAGTCCCTGCTCATATAGTAGATTTGGAGAAGTCCCTATATGAGTTTAAATTCTATGGTGGTGAGAGTTGATGGTAAAGAATCTCAGGCTATTCAAGCGGAAGAGAGAGTGCGTCAAGAATACTTATTATCCCAGCAGTTATTCAACATTTATGGTGAGCACATAATTTGTGAAGCTTTAGAACATTGGACTGGTAGTATTCCATTGGAGGAAGAAGAATCTCTGATCTGCAATATGCAGATGATACCGCCTTAATTGCTTTGAATGAAGAGGGAATGGCGGAGCTCGTCAACTTAGTGAAGATAGCCAGCGAAAAACTTTGACTTCGTATTGATACATCAAAAACGAAAGTCATGATGTTGGATTGGGCTAAGTGTCTTCCAGTTTCTACAACTTTGAGATATTTAGGTTCCATCATCGAAGCAGATACAGGCTCATTGGCAGAAATACGACGCTGAATTGCTCTGAGCAAATCAGCTGTGATCATACTGCGTAATGGCACATTTAATGACAAGATTCCAAAAAGACTAGGAAGAGACTTATACAGTCGCTTGTTTTCTCTGTTTTCATATTGAAGACAGATGATGAAAGAAAAATCGACGTCTTCGATATGTGGGTGTGGCGAAGGATGCTAAGGATATCCTGCACAGCGCGATGTACCAACATTTCAATCGTCAACGAAGTGGCTAAGTGTTTTATGTGAGAAACGCATTCTGGGGTATTTTGGAAATGTGCCCCGGAGAGACGTTGGATATCTGGAAAAAGAAGATTCTCTTTGGTAAGACCCCTTGTAAAAGATGAAAAGGAAGATCTGTGACCAGGTGGTCTGGCATCGTCAAAGCGTGAATGAGCTCTGTGGTAAGAG
Organism: Ferrisia virgata; assembly: GCA_900060175.1. Taxonomy (NCBI): domain Eukaryota; kingdom Metazoa; phylum Arthropoda; class Insecta; order Hemiptera; family Pseudococcidae; genus Ferrisia; species Ferrisia virgata. The sequence continues at coordinate 8,206 of FIZR01006011.1, forward strand.
CTGCTTCACAGACACGGGATTATGATAGATTGTGCTCTATTTTAGGTGCAATATGGTAGTGACTGAGACCTACCGATGATGAATGCACTTAAGAGGCTGATTATTAGCCCATTTTTGTACACAATATCGTTAATGGAAACTCTGCTATTACAGACTATTGGCCTATGGTGGATGAAGGAGGAGCATCAAAGAAATCCGTATTATAGTCCTAGGAGAACATTGAGACCAATTTTTGGTTATGTCATGTATTTATTCTTTCTATTTCTTCTTCTTTTCTTCCGAAACTAAATGTCATCTATTCGGCTCCGTACCACTCGAAATGGATCAAATTTAGGCAGTGGGCTCCGATTGGCAGCCGATTTAATGCATATTAGTGGGGAGTGGGATCTTGGATCAAAATTCAGTGATGCATAAATTTAGGGGAGGGGTTGCTGGATCTTTAGAAGTGATCATAAACGTGCATTATTTTATGTTAGAAATTAATTATTCCAAATTTTTACCCCATTATTTAATTTTTGTTTTGAACATTGAGTTTTTTAATGAACAATAGTGCAATTACGCAGAGTACTTAGAAGATTGTCAAGAAATCGCTCATTAGTATTTAAATCTGTGAAGTAACTAAGATGGCCAAACTCTGGAATGCCGAATATTGCTTTGTTTGCTGGTAGTTTTCGATAAAACGCTTTTACATCCTGCAAAATAGTATTTAAAATTTGTGAGGATTTTTCTAGCCCAAATGTTGCGATTAATGAATCAGTGCACTATTAGCGTACTCACTTTAGGTGTAACTGCTGGATCTATATCGCCATGATAGATTTTAATGAACGTCTGAATATTACTATAATCGTAAGGTGGTGCAGTACCTGGTTTGACGAATTTTGAATCTTGTACTAATAATTTTACCGAAATTCCTCCAAACATAGTAGCGTAAAAACCTTCACTTAGACGCTGCATGAAAATGAATATAAATGACAGATCAATTATTGTCACACATTTATGTAAATACACGTATCAAGATTACGCGTTACATTCACGGTAAAATGAGTACCATTGATTAAAGGTACATTCTTCTGACTTACTGATTTCGATGGATTTCCACCCCAAATAGTAAACCATAATATTTCACATAATGTTGCACCAGATATTCGTATAGGGCAAATGTATTTAAGAAATATTCCCGTTAATATATCTCTTTGAAAGAATGATCCGCTGGAATAAGGCTCCCATAAGTCCTTGAAACATGCACAGTATCGATAACGTTACAATGTATTATGTGTACAACCTACCCATATGTACATTGTTGTACAAGCGAGGCCGTTAGTCATATCCTTACCTGCAATGGCTTTGCTAATTCTGGTGATAATCTAAAGAGCGGTGATAAAGTATGAGGTATCGCTGTTGCCGGGGCCATGGCTATGGCGGCGATAATTTTATCATTATATTTTGGTAACGTGGAAGCCATTACAAAGAAACTGTAAGCTCCTAATGAGTGGGCAATATAAAATAATTTATGCTGTTCTGTTTTGCCCAACACGTAATCTATAGCTGCTGGTAAGTCATATTTCGCCATTTCTGGGTAACTGCGATGTTGATGTTGGTGAATATTTAATATCAGTCTGTGGATTAACGCCTGTAATATTCGATTCAAATTTTTATACCTGAAATCCCAGAATTGTTTTTGATTTGTTGTATATTCGATATGTGCTGATGAGTACGCGGTACCTCTTAAGTTGGCCATCCAAACATCATATCCTTCATCTGCCAATCTGAAAGCTAATTCAAGGAGAAATAAAATCACTTCACTGAATTAAACATAGATAATACTCTGCCTGAAATGATCTACCTATTGAGTTTTTTGGTGTATTAACGATCCATATGGATGATGAGAAAAGCAATCCGTGAACAAGCAAGACTGGAATTCTTTTCTTACCATTTTTACCACTTTTACCGTAAGGAATCCTGTGTAATTCTAATAAATATCCATCTGCTGTTTGTACTGTGTGTGATTCTGCTGGATAACCGATTCTCTTGATAAGTTGGGGCTATAATCATTGCGTAAAATTGAGAATAAATACGTATTTAACTTGAATAAATGTTCCTCGTGGCTAGAATTATGCTAATGAGAATTTTACAGTAAAAACAAATATTTCTGATCACTTACCGGTGTTAATGAAGTTTTATGATCAGTTGTTATCGGCAAATCTTCCACAAATCGATTAATATGTGCTATTGGAGTATTTATAATTATCCCTAGAAGTATATACAACACAACACTTATTGGAGACATTTTTAAGTGACTGCATTACAAACGGAAATGAACAGATATGATTTTCCTACTTTTTTGTTAAAGTATTGAACGTTCACGTTAAAATTTCCATTGTATTAGTGACTTGCTGTTGTGCTGTCTAATGTTACTATCACTCATCAAAGGCGACTTGTTTAGCACGTGCAAATCATCGAATTTTACTGATAACTTCTTTTCTTCAATTTTTAAACTATTCCAAGGTTATGAAAAATAAAATTTAATGAATGTCTCTACTATATTAGTAATTTTGAAAATATTTCTCGTATCACGTTCGAATTTAGAATCAAAATGTCTCCATAATGAATCAACTTTTCAATTTTTTTTTGAATTTTTATTATATTGAGGAGTCTCTGTCCAAAATTGAGAACCCGTTCTGCTCCCGTAGAGCTGTTGAGATCTGATTTTAGAAAATCATTGGTAGAATGGTGTAAAAGTGTAGTGGGAGGGGAGACTCGGGTAAATTTTTTTCGCTTCGCTTGGGCTAAATATTTTGATTTTTGACTCTCATTTTTTCCCCTGTGCCTCTTCTAATTCTTCCCTCCCCCTGCTCCTTAATGTGCTCATAAAACTGGTTGTTAGCTTGATTTTCTACATTATATTATCAATGAAAACCAGACTATTGCGTAGTAGTTTTGGGATCCTGGAAGACCATTGAGACCAGTTTTGAACGTGCCAGATACTCATAATGTTTATGTATTTTTTCACCCTGAAACTAAAAATCATTTGTTCAGCTGGATACCGATCGATAAATTTTGAGAATGAGGCTTAGATTAATGACGCATTTCATATTCTGGACTGAGGAAGTAAGGGTGAATTTGGGTTAAAATTCATTTATGCCTAAATTTGAGGGAGGGGTTGCTAAGAGGCAGAAGTAGCAAAAAACATATTTTTTTTAATCAATCAATAGTAAATCAAATCAAAGGTTGTATAATATATCCAAAAATCAGCCTCCAGGGTATTGTAGGCGGGGATATATGGATACTTTGCCCTTTTTGACATTGATAAAACGGCTACACTAAGCTAATATCTCCTCCGAATTAAGATAGAGACTCATTAAATCTGCATACCAAGTGTCAGTTTTCTAGCTCAATTTGGAGAGGAGATAGGGAAGGAAAAACCCTCATACCTCTCCTCCTTATTTACCTAAGAGGCTGATTTTTGGATATTTCATACAGCTGTAGGGCTGTCTATCGATTAGCTTAGAAAGGAACAATTTTTGCTGATTTTAGCCCTTCAGTACCCCCTTCCCCAAATTTGAGCTCAACTGAATTTTAACTCTAGGTCATCTCCACTCAAAAATATCAAATGGCACGTTAAAATTATTTAAAAAAAAATGATCAATTACCAAAAACATGAGACAATTAGTGTAATGAAATTCAAATTTATGTGGTTGGTTCCCATTCGAGAGGTTGTTTGGAAATTATCTCCCCCTTTTTTTTTGGGAACCATTACACAAAAAATTGTAATTATTCCTATTCGACTTGTGAATAATTTGTTATTGAAAAATGATTTTTTGAAAGTTTATAGTATGATATCACACTTGATGTTTGAATTTTTAAAAATTACATCTTTTTTAAATAATATTGAATGTTTGAAAATGATATTGTAATATATGGTAAAGATTGAGAATACTCTGTGATATTGAGAAATGATCATAAGCGTAAGTTGAATGTACGTATAGTATAAGTGGTCCATGAATATGAACAGGTAATTTCATGTCGGAAATACATTTATTCAGCAATTGAACATTTGCTTTCGATAATGAATTTTTAACGAGCGGTCGTAGTATTATGTAGAAATTCTATCAGACCGTTGGTAAATAGATTGTTAACATTACGATCTGTAAAGTAACTAAGATGACCAAACCCTTCGATAAATGATGAGTTTGGGTTTTGTAGGCTTCTACGCAACGCCTTTAAATCCTAAAAACAATATTCACAATAATGAAGATTATAAATTTCAATATCAATGCTACAATTACTAAATCATTATAGTTGTCGCATTGTACTTACTTTAGGAGTAAGTGTTAAATCTGCCTTGCCGAAATAAACTTTAATAAGTGATGTGATTTTATCAAAATGGTATGGTGGTTCAATACCTGGCTCAATCAGTTTTGATACTTGTACGAGTAATTTTACGCTTGTTCCTCCCAATATAGTGACAAAAACACTTTCACTTAAATGCTGTAAAAATAGGTGTGAACGTAAATCCATTATTATTGTTATGCACCTGTATGTAAAGTTAACTGTAGAGTTAGCTACATTCCTTCTACTTACCATCGGTTTTCCTCCCCAAATAGAGAACCACAATATTTCACATAGGCTTGTACCGGATATCCGAATCGAACAAACGTACTTGATGAATATTCCCGATAATACATCTCTTTGAAAGAATGATCCGCTAGAATATGGTTCCCATAAGATCTGAAATTAAATAGTAGGATGTTAAGAAGTTTTAAAGTGCAACTAATGCCTGTATATCCGTAGGTATGCAATAGATTGTTTGTATACCTCCTTAGGTGAGGTCATATACATGTTGGTACTCGCCTGTAGTGGTTTAGCTAGTGCTGGTGATAATCTCAACAGTGGCGATAAAGTATGAGGTGTAGTTGTAGCTGGGGCCATGGCTACTATGACGATAATTTTATCATTATATATTGGCTGTGTGGAAGTCAACGCAAAAGAAAGATAAGCTCCCAATGAGTGGCCGATATAAATTAATTTTTTTTGTTCCGTTACATGCAACACATAATCTATACATGCTGGTAAATCATATTTTGCCATCTGTGGGAAGCTGTGATTGATATTAATGGTAGTGCATGTTTATTAATATGTAAATTGATGCACCACACACGACATAGAGTTAAGAAATGGCACTCGCATAGACGATACATGCAAGTTCAACGATACCCCTCAAAGCCGTCTCCACCCCCTTTAACCATCGGTAGCGCTGTACAGTAATTTGAAAAATTTAGGAAATGAGCAATTTCAAAATTTCGATCTAATAATCAATTTAACTGACGAACTGTGTGGACAAAACATTTTTCTACAAATTTTGTCCTATACACATTTTTTCTATGTTTATTATTGAAGGGGTACCATTCGTTTGAATTTTATGAGCTCCTTCAAATACTCGAGATAGACAAATTTTGTATACAACCATAGATTCGGAAAAGGTTGCCTTCTACGAGATCCACCATTCAAAAATACGATTTTTGAAAATTTTTCGTTTCCAAAATTTTGTAATACTTCTTTATCCCTGTGTAAAATTTTGAAAACAAAAAATTTTCACAAATCGTGGTTTTGAATGGTAGACCTTGAAGTAGGCAACTTTTGCTACATTTTTGGTGTTGTACAAAATTTGCCTATATTGAGTATTTGAAGGTGCTTATAAAATTCAAACGAATTCTGTCCCTTCAATAACGCAGATAGACAAAACATGTATATAATAAAAGAACCTTTCCTAATAAGTGTCAAAAACGGCCCCCGACCTAAAATCGATTAAACTTGAGCCAAAATGTTACTTATGGTCTAAAAATATTCCAAAAATTTGTTTGAATTATCGTCTCCAATGCCTAAATTTCAACACACGATATCTCTGGAAGAAGAGGGTAAAAGCTTTTAAAATTTTCACAGATTATATATCTTGTTGAGTGCTATGAATGAGAATTTTTTGAAAATTTTCGTCCAAATCAAATTTTTATGATTTACAGGACGATGGGATAAATTTGAAATTTGAAAAATTCGACAAAATTCAAGAAATGCCCTTTAGGACTTGAAATTTTGGAAATGGAGCCGTGTTTTTTTTAGTTTTGATTTTTTTTGAGCATGTTGCACTCAATTTCGGAACACTCCAAAAATATATGTGATAGATGACTACCTAAAAAAGATAATAAAAAAAATTCCAACCATGAACTTCCTCCTAAAATTTTTTTTAATTTTTTTCAAAAATTTCAGCATTTGAACCGAAAATCTTCTAAAAATTCTCACTCATAGCACTCAACAAGATGTTTGTGAAAATTTCAAAAGTTTTTATCCTCTTTTTCCAGAGATATCGTATGTTAAAATTTTGGCATTTGGGGGCGATAATTTCGCAAGGGGTGAGTACAGAGCGTCAAAAAATTTTTTGGAATGTTTTTAGACCATAAGTAACATTTTGGCTAAAGTTTGAAAAGCTTCGTCAGTTGAATTGATGAGTTGATCAACATTTTGAAATTGCTGATTTCTTATATTTTTATATATGGGGAAAAGGTGGGCTTCAAACGGGACCTTTGGACGTGCATCTATGCCTACAAATATATTTCTTAACTCTATGACAACTGTGGCAGGCTAATATTCTAATACCTGAAATCCCAAAATTCTTTTTGATTTGTAGTATACTCGATGTGAGCTTGAGAATATGTAGTACCTCTTACATTCACCATCCAAACATCATATCCTTCATCTGCTAATCTACAAGCTAAGACGAGGTAAAATAACTAAGTTTGTACGAAAGCGATGAAACATTAATGGATTATTGTTACTTTGTATAGAAATAGTTTACCTATTGATCTGTCTGGAGTATTAACTAGCCATACTAAGGAAGAAAAAAATAGTCCGTGAACGAGCAAAACAGGAATTCTTTTCTTGCCAATTTTACCACTTTTACCATAAGGTATTCTGTGTAATTCTAATAAATACCCGTCTTCTGTTTGTACAATGTGTGATTCTGCTGGATAACCGTATTTCTTGATGATTTGAGTCTATAACAAAAGCGTAAAATTAAGTTAGAATAGTTTGTTCGAGATCCAAGTCCTACTAAATTTACATACCAAATTGCAACTTCCTAGCTCAATTTGAAGGGGAGTTACACAAAACACAAAAAATCATATTTCTGAGCTGCAAAAGGGCGAAACTCCTTATGGGCACGTGTATGGTCTTTACCAAGTCTACATATGAAATTTGAACTTACTAGCTCAATTTGGAGGGCTGGTAGGAGAGAAGCAGTCATTCATCAAGGACAAAAAGGGGAAAACCCCTCATATCTCCTGTCCTAATTAACCTAGAAAGCTGATTTTTGGATACGGTAGCATTTTTAATTTTCCGCGGTATTTCAACTTAGAATCAAAAAATTAATCCAGATTCAAGGTCAAATGTTTATGGGTGAACTTTAAACATCTTCAATTTTCCTCAACATTTCAACTTGAAATTATAAAATTAGCCGGGGTCAAGGTCAACTGATTTTCCTCGAAATTTCAATTTGAAATCTTGAAATTAATCCAGAGTCAAGGTCGACTGTCGGCACGTCAACGCATGATGACATTTCAACTCAAAATCATAAAATCGATTTAAGGTCAAGGTCCCTTTGTTTTGGCGAGCCAATATCAAACATCTCTGATGTTCTTCAACATTTCAATTTAAAATCATAAAGTCAATCCTTCATAATATAAGTTTACTGATGTCTTTCCCGACCATTACAATCTGTCCACTGATGTCGGTCCAATGATGACGTCACACTGTTGATGGTCCACTAATGTCATCTAATGATGACAGTCAATTGTTGACGATTTTTCCAGAAAGCGCTATTAAAAATCTTTCGATGTCAAAAACGTGTTCAAAGCTCATTGAGTGAGCCTTTTCACTTCCATGAAACTACAGAATAAAGTCAGACTGGTCTGTCTGTCTGTCTGTAGTTTTGCGCATTTGAAAAACATTGAATTTTTATGGCATCCATTGGGATGGTTTATGAGTGATAAGTTAAAACCTTTCTCCCTCTGTCTCTTTTCTCATCCATATACGAAGAGAAATAGTGAATGAACATTCTCTACTGCAAATCAGGAAGATTAAATACACTCTTTTGAGAATGGAGGAAAAAGCCACTTTTAAATGCTCCTTACTCTATAATTGTTCGATCAAATTTTTAAGGTCAGCGCATCGGAGGTTGGCAATCTATTCCATTTACATCTTGTTCATCACTCAAAACTTTATGGGGTTGACCCTCAAAAATCACATCTCATTGTTTTTTGTCTCACAAATTATCGATGATTAAATTTGTTTAAGAACATTTTACGGACTAGCTCAACATTCGAAGGGGGCAAATCAGGAAGATTAAATACACTCTTTTGAGAATGGAGGAAAAAGCCACTTTTGAATGCTCCTTACTTTATAATTGTTCGATCAAATTTTTAAGGTCAGCGCATCGGAGGTTGACAATCTGTTCCATTTACATCTTGTTCATCACTCAAAACTTTATGGGGTTGACCCCCAAAAATCACATCTCATTGTTTTTAGTCTCACAAATTATCGATGATTAAATTTGTTTAAGAACATTTTACGGACTAGCTCAACATTCGAAGGGGTTCAAGGTTCTCCCATGCCCCCTTTGTTTGGCATTGGGCCTATACAATATTATTACGAGTATTTTGATTCCATCTAATTGGCATATAGCTGATCGAAGGGATCGTGGATATTCATGACTAAAAGTATCGAAAAGCTTATGAAGATCACACACATGGTCACGCAGACCATATTAACATCGAAAGTTGCTTAAGAGAGCATTCTGGAAAAAATCGTCAACAATTGACAGACAACAGTTGAGCGTCATCATTATATGGCATTAGTGGACTCATTTTATGAAGGATTGATTTTATAATTTTGAGCTGAAACGTTGAGAAAAATTAGAGATGTTATTAGCGGACCATTAATGGTATGACGTCATCACAGGACTGACATTAGTGGACCGTCCAGAGTGTGACGTCATGACATCAGTGGACTTATTTTGTGAAGGATTGATTTTATGATTTTAATTTGAAATGTTGAGTAAAATTAGTGATGTTATTCATGGACCATCAGCAGTGTGACGTCATGATTGGATTGACATCAGTGGACAGACTTTATGGCCATGAATGACATCAGTGGACTTATTTTATAAAAGATTGATGTTATGATTTTAAGTTGAAATGTTGAGGAAAATGAAAGATGTTGGAAGTTGATTCGTCGAAACAGTGAACATTGTCCTTAAATCGATTTTATGATTTTGAGTTGAAATGTCGTCAACCGTTGACCGGTCAACGGTTGAGCTTGACTCTGGATTTATTTCAAGATTCCAAGTTGAAATTTCGAGAAAAATTAGTTGATCTTGATCCCGGTTGATTTTAGGTTGACTTCATGATTTTAAGTTGAAATATTAATGAAAATTAAAGAAAGTTGACCCTGATGTTATGATTTTGATTTGAAATGTCGTCATCAGTTTTCCCATCAACACTTTAGCTTGACCCTGAACTGATTTTAATATTTCAAATCGAAATTTCGAGAAAAGTTAGTTGACCTTTACTCGGGTTTGTTTCATGATTAGTGTAGAGGAAAATTATCAACTGACAAGTATTAAATAAAAAAAAAAGAAGAAAAAAAATTGTATCAATTACATTTAAAATATCAAAACTTACATTTTTTCGATGTTTACTCTTTGCGTGCAAAGAGTTTTGAGAATTTAAAAAAATTGCCAAATGAATTGATTGCTTGTACCAAAACTACTGATTGGTTTTGTAGAGCATTTGGTAAAAATATGAGTACATTGTGCAAGTGTAAATGCCCACTTACTGGTGTTAATGAAGTTTTATGATCCGCTGTTATTGGCAAATCAGTCACAAATCGATTAATGTGCGCAATTGGAGTATTTATAATTATCCATAGAAGTACATACAACACGACACTTATCGGAGACATTTTTTACAATCTACAACAATGTATGTTACGTGCAGAAATAAATATAAATTTTTTTTCCGAAGCATTGTCAGTTCACGTGAAAATTATCATGATGTAGCAATGTCCCACTCTTTTGTACTGTCAAATATTGCAGTTACTCATCAGGAAAGATTTGTTCGATCCGTCCGAATCGTAAAACTTCACCGATAATATTTTATCTTTACTTGGAAAAATCGACCATTTCATTGTAAAAAAAAAAAAAAAAAATGCAAAATAAAGAAAGGAAAAAAACCAAAAATAAACGTAAATTGCAATTTTTTAATCACAATGTTGAAAAATTTACCTACGTCAACCATCAATGTTTTTTTCAAAGCTAATCAGTCTAAAATTTTCCATTTCCTATTTTTTTTTTTTAAAAAAAACAAAAGTTATTTTTCGAGAATTGTGACGTACCCTGAACGTCTAAATAGTACACACGTTAAAAGGTATAATGAAGTTAGACCACGATGGTCTAAATTCGTGTGATGTTACTCGTTTTACCTATCATTCGACAATTATTTCGCAGCAATACGGATAAAGGTCGAAGTAAAATAGAATACGGAGAAATGGAGATGGCGTAATCTTGCATATGAAAATTAATACGCCGCAAATGATGCGATGCAATGCGCTTCATATGTATATTGGTTCGGCGAATCGCAGAGTCGATAGAGAGACAAATGGAACGAATATGTGGAATTTCAATTTATCTCGCGAGTGTTACGCTCGAACGAATTAATCTGCCGCATTGTATTCGCTTAGTCTATGTACGCTGTGCAAAAACAATTGTTTACGGTTTCTTAAACACTATTAAGCTGCTGATTTTTTTCCTTTTTTGTTTGAAAAAAATCTCCACAAAAAAATTACCTATACATTATTGACCTAGTATTTGCAAAATATTCATATTTTATTTTACCTATTCCGAAGTGTTTTCTTTTATTCTAGAAAAATCGTCGAAATTGCCTAAAAACCAATAACACGAAATTACGAGTTGTAAATATTACGAATACGAGTGTAAATAAAAATTATATACGATTTGAAAAACGTAAAAAAAAAAAACTATGAAAATTAGTACGTATCCTAAATTAAAAGGAAAAATAAACAATAAAATTATAGTAGCTGTGAAAATTCATTTTAGAACACAATAAGAGCTCCTTCCCTAATTCGAGAACTTCTTATTAATCGTAAATATTTCAAAGAATAAAATAGTAGTAAAAATTATTGAGAAATTTTAAAACGTCGATATGGTTGTAAAAATTGTCGAATTTATGATAATTGAATGCGATAAAACAGGAAGATGGGAGACAAATTCGTTTTTTAAAGCTTTAAGTTTATAATGTGCAACCATCTGGGGTGGAAATAAGGGAACAGAGTATACAAGACTACAATATTCGTTTCAAGGTTTTCAAAAACCAACAACACATTTTTTTGAAAATAAGTTAAACATGCTTGGTGAGCTTGTATTAGCGCAAATTTGGATATGTAAGAGTCATGCCTGAAAATTGCCAAGAGAATAAGGAGGGAGTGAAAATTTGGAAAATATTCATTTTTCGATTACTTGATTCATGTAGAATTAGACTTCTTTTAACCTATATAAAAACTAGTCTCCTTAAACAATTTTGTGGGTATCGAGACAGATCTTTCAACTTGCAAACTTGTAAATTCAGAAGTTAATTTAGAAGCGAATAGTTGAAACCTTAAAAAGGCACATCTACAACGTCTACTCAATTTATGTACCAAATTTCAAACCACTAACGCAACATGGAGGAGAGATATCCATGCTGTAAATTTTGAAAAATAAAAGAACAACCGAAAAACTACATTTGTGAGATCACCAAAAGGCACATTTAGGACCCATATTTAATATATAACTCAAATTTAAACCGCCTATCTGAATTTGGAGGAGAGATATGGCTGGAGCAGCCTTTTTTCCAGGTCAGAAAGGGGAAAATTACCTGTATCTCCCCTTCTACGCCCCTCTATCGATTGGTTTGAGAACGAATAATTTTCGCTGTTGTAAACCATTAGTCCCTCTCCCTCAAATTCTTGCATAACTGTATTTTGATCCAACGTAATCTCCACTTATATGTATCAAATTCGGTGTTAGTCTGAACCCATTGATTGAATATGAACAATTTTGATCGGAATTGAACCGAGTAAATGGAGACAATTTTTTTCGAGGTTCAGGAAGAAAGCTATTCCCTCCCTTCCACCCTTATATTTCCTTTCCTATTTGAAGTGATGGACTGACAGTCAAGGTATAGATTACTTTGAAAGCAATCAATTCATGCAGTTTTCCTCGCTCTGCACATCCTCATTCAATTTTTGACCCAATAAAGTTTTAGCTTCAATTTGAACAATTTTGTACAGTATTGAGTTCAGTAAGCAAATTCATCAAGCGTGTCCAAAAATTAAATCATTAGTGTTCTGGGTTTCTAAAACAAATTCTTTTGATTCCTTCCTCCCTCTACTGCCATTTTTGATCTAAAGAAGCAGCGATGGATAACACAGGAAATCCTACTAATTATGAAGCAGCTTAGGTGAGCCAAATGTTGTGGAGACAGTCAAGAATATAGGTTACTGAACAGATCAATCCAGCAGTGTTGTCATAAAGACAGAGAAGTCTACCTTAACCAATCCTGCAATGAAATACAAGAATACGCAGACCGCGATGAGACCAGTGCAGTACATAAGAAAATACGTTAGTTCGCTAGAGATTTTAAACCCAAAACTTGCGAGATCAAGAAAGATGACGCCACAGTTGTAAGGGATTCTAAAGGAATCTTAGACAGCTGGAAAACCTACTGCGAGTGGTTGTCCGAAGACAGTAGAACATCAGCGATAAACCAACTGGTTCTTGGGAGTCAAAGCGACAGGAAAAGATGAGCCAAACATCCTACTTGATGATGTAAGGGAAGTGGTGAAAACGATGAGGAAATACAAAGCATCTGGTTGCGATGATATTAAAGCTGAATTATGGCTGACTCTTGGTAAAAATGGAATCAAAGTAGTGTATGACAACTCTGCAGATGATATGACAGAGTCATAAATGGCCTACTGAATGGTGTAAGGCTGTGCTGAATCCCAACAACCGGAACAAGGCATATTTACACAAGCAAATTCCATCTGAACAAGCTGGGTTCATGCCAGAAAGAGGCACAAGGGAACAGATAATGAATGCCTGGCAAATTATCGAAAAGTGCAGGGAGTTCAACATACTTGTAGTGATGTGTTTTATAGATTACACCAAAGCCATTGACTGTGTGAATTGGATGAAGCTCTTCAAAGTTTTAAGAGAGATGAGAGTTCCTGCTTATAAGTAGATTGGGTGGAGTCCCTATATGAGTTCAATTCTAGGGTGGTGAGAGTTGATGGTAAAAAATCTTGAGGTTTATCAAATGGAACATGGAGTGTGTCAAGGATGCATTTTATCCCTGCAGTTGTTCAACATCTATGGTGAGCAGGTTCTAGAACATTGGACTGGTGGTATTTCCATTGAAGGAAGAAGAATCTCTAATTTGTGATGTGCAGATGATACCACCTTGAATTGCTTCGGATGAAGAGGAAATGGTGGAGCTCATCAACCTGCTAAAGATAAGCAGCAAGAAACTTGGACTTCGTGTTAATACATCAAAAACGAAAGTCATGATCTTGGATCGGGCCAAGTGTCTTCCAGTTTCTTGAAGCAGGTGGAGGCTCGTTGGCAGAAATACAACTCCGAATTGCGCTGAGCAAATCAGCTATGACCAGACTGCATAATGTCACATGTAATAACAAGATCTCCAGACAACTATGATAAGACTTGTACAGTCACTAGTTTTATTTATTTTTCTGTATGCCGCGGAAACATGAACGTTGAAGGCAGATGATAAAAGAAGAATCGGCGCCTTCAAGATGTGGGTCTGGCAAAGGATGCTGAGGATACCCTGGACAGTGCGACGAACCAACATTTCAATCGTCAACAAAATACAGGATACAGTCGAGAAAAGTGTTTTAGGCGAGAAACACATTATAGGGTATTTTGGACATGTGACCTGGAGAGAAGTCTGAAATCTCGAAAAAGACATCCTCTTTGGTAAGGCCCCTATTAAAAGAAAGAGAGGAAGATTTTCAACCAGCTGGTCCGACGTCATCAAAGCACAAATATACTTTGTGACTCTATGGTAAGAGCTGCTTTACAGGCACAGGATCGTGACGTTGTTTTAGGTGCAATGTGGTCGTAAGCGACTGAGATTTATTGAAAGAAAACCCCGATACCAATAAGCAGTGTAACTCCTACTGCTTATAAGATGCTACTTTGACATGCAAGTTGAAAGATTTGCATACTCAGTTTGCCGTTTATTCTTTAACAATATCACATGGAAAATCAAGCTAAAAACTAAACGCTAGAAACTTAGGAATATATTAACCAAGGTAAATATACTGTTTAAAAAGTAGAGTTCAACTTTGAAATAATTCGAGCTAGTACTGCAAATAAATAGAAAGAAGGTGATAAAAGTATTAAATTTCTACAGTTTGGGAAAATTTGGTAAGATGCAGTATTAGAAATGAGAAAACCTGCTTCGGTTTCGTATATATTTTCAAACGAGGAATATGTTAGTACATAGAAATGCGAGTAGAGAAATAGAAAATATCGTTTACATTTTGGTAGTATGTGTGTAGGTTTGGTATAGGACACTGGCAAATGATTTGGAATGAGGTTATATGCACAAGCAGTATCAGCGACAAAAGTAAGAGCATCGATAAGCTTAGGTTGTAGCCAACGAAAACGCGATGATATCGACACACGAAAAGTTTAAAAATAGTAAGGAAGTTGCGGACACAAAATTTGAAAAGCATTTTTACCCCTTTTTTTTTCGAGACAGAGCGAGGTGAGAGTTGGACTAAGGTTGAGGAGCGGAGTAATATGGTACACATGTAACTTGGGAAGATATAGAACATTTGTAAAAGATATAAAGAAAGGAAAAAAAAGCAGCGAAAAAAAATGAAAGGAATACGTAGCAGGAAAAAAATGTTTTTAAAAGGTCGTAATAAAAAGGAAATTTTTCTCAGCAGCGTCGCGCGGTTGTGTGTATGTATATGGGATACATATGAGAGATAGGAAGAGGAGGCGAGGAGACTGTTCGTTGGTGCTTCTTTTCCCAACAGTAATTTAAAATATATGTCTTTTTTTCTTCTGGTGTTTTTTTTTCTTCTCTGGTCGAAGCACATGAAGCTCTCGCTCTCGTGCGAGGCGCTTTTCAATAGAAAATGGATTTATTTTATTGCTACATCTTTTTGATAGCGTAGCTTCGCTGCCTGGCCAATGTGATTTTGACTAAAATAATGTGTGTGTGGTTGGTACGACGACAGCAGCTCGTTGAAGTGAGGAAGGCGGTTAGGTGGCGGAGTATTCGCGATATAAATGTCCGAAACGAAGCGAAACGCGTTTACATAAATTTTCTACTTTCATCGTATCCGTTCGTGAGAGAAGTGTATGTGCTATATACATGTAGCAGCGTTAGAACAAAAAAGGAAACGTGTATCGGGTCTGTGAGGTAGATAGAGAGATGGATAGGGTGGCACAGGGAGTACATACAATTCTCTCTGTATGTGTAGAAATTATTTTCCATTTACGTACGAAATACGAGGCGCTTGTAATTCTACATTTTGTACGATGCTATTTTTGTTAATCTGTTTTAACGTTTTTGTTGCCATAACGAATCGAATAACGATGTACTTACGTCGCCTTAATATGAAATCAGCGTTGCACATGTGAAGAAATTGTCCCAAAGTAAAATTATACTCGGGAGTTTTTCCAAATGTGCCAGTAAAATAATAGAAGTCAACTAGAGTTATGATGTGCATTATGAGAAAAGAACTGCGGATTCTGTTGGTAATTTTATAACGAAGTATTGTATTTTGCGATTATGATACTCAGCTCGATATTGGAGCAGCTGATTAAATTCCATAATGCAAATGTTCTGCTTACAACTCTGAAGCCAACCAAGTGCTGCACGTGATAATAACTTTATTTCAGTAAACTCAGATTTTGCCTATGACTGTGAAGTTTTATGTTATGCTCTGGATATCTTCGATTCTAACGTGTACCCAAGATTTTCCACATATCATTTTCACAGGTCCAAAATTAGCTAAGATGAGAACACACCATATTTCGTTATTAATTTGACATCCAAAATGGAAAAATTTAATGTTTTTTGAAATTTTTAAATTTCGAAATACATTTATGACCTTTACTTAATCAGCATACCAAATTTCAACACCCCAGATTAGTTTGAAAGGGTTATGTGGGTGGAACAAAATCAAAAAAAATAAGAGAAACCTAGCAAAAATTACTTTTTGAAGGAGTGAGAGGAGGTGCAATGGGTCTCGAAAGTTAAAGCTTTCAAAAGACATATATTTAGGACCACTCATCAGGCGAACTTAAAAAATATGAAAAACCACAGAGACTGCGAAGTGATGCAAAGGTTGATGAAAAGTTCAAATCGCCAAAAAGCACAACTAAGATCACTGCAATGACAAATTCCAATCTCTTGAAACAATCTGCAGGGGGATATGCGTGGTACAGCCTATTTTCATAGTCAAAAAAGGAGACTCCTCTTCTCCCCCCTATCACTCCTTCTAATTAACGTAGGAATAATTTTACTTCCTTAAAGCAAAAAATTAATTGTTTTGATCGAATTTTTTGAGTTGTAAACGATATTTTGAGCAATTTTTTCACAATGTTGTCCGTCTTTTTTTCAAGATTTTTGTTGTTTTTTGCATCTTATCCTGGTGTAAAAAAGTGATATTTTTCAGATTTATTTCAATGTTTTTAGTAGGATTTTCTATGTCATAATGCCCATGAAAATCAGGATATTCCGGTTTTTCAACTTACGGTGGCTGAGAGGGGAATATTAACGAAATCTGTTTTGGTATCCTTGAAGACCATTATAACCATTTTTAGCCATGTCAGATATTGATTTTTTTATTCGCACCCCCCCCCCTCATTCACCAAACTAAAGATTGTTTGCTCAGCTCGATACCGACCAAAATCGATCAAATTTGGGAAATGGGTTCCGATTGATGGCGGATTTGATATTCTGGATTGGGGATGACTTCGATCCAAAATTAAGTGATGGCCAAATTCGGGGGAGGGAGTGCTAAAAGGCTAAAATTTCAAAAATTGTTTGTTTTTGAGTGAATCAGAAATCAGCTTCCAAGATCAATTAGAAGGAGAAATATAAGGAGGATTTCTCCTCATTTACCTTGAAAAAGGGCTATTCCTTCATCCCTCCCTATTTCCCCTCCAAATTCAGTAGTGATTTGGTATGTACACTTAATAGGAACTATAGATGTGCCTTTTGGGAGTTTCAACTTTTCAGATCTATTGGGTCTCCTTACAGCACCAAAATGTGTTTTTTTGGGGCGGGTTTTTTAATGTTTTGAGTTTGTTCCACGTATAACTCCATTCATAATTAAAGTATTAAGTTGAAATTTGTTTGTAGATTTAGTGGGGTTCCTAGATATGCACTTTGCGGGTTTCGACTTTTCAGCATTATGGTATCTCCTCATGGTTCAAAAAATGTAGTTTTTTGGTCGATTTTCCTAATTTGTTTGATTTCTTCCTCTCACCCCCCCCCCCCCAATTGAGTAAGGAAGTTAGAACTTGGTGTTTAGATTTAGTACAGAACCTTGATGTGTCTTTTGATAGTGTTGAATTTTTATTCTAATTGGCACAACCACCCCCATCCCCACCACCACTGTCACTGATTAGGAACTATGTATTCCGAAATTTATTTATATTTTGAGCGTTTTTTTTTTCTTTATTTTACACTTTGGAAGCAAAAAGTTAGCGTATTTTGAAGATTTTATTTGCTTTCAAAATGACATTTTGAGAAATTTTTGCATAATTTTACATTAAAAATGTAAAAAATTAATGATTGTTGAACATTTTGTTTTGAGTTTTTGACATCATTAACATCGAAAAATGTTTAATAGCGCATACTGGAAAAATCTTCAAAGGTTTACAGTCACCATTGAGCTGCCATCAGTGAACAGCTTTTTATGCTCTGGAATGATATCAGTGGACTTATTTTAATGAAGGATTGATTTTATGATTTTAAGTTGAAAGCTTGAGAAAAATTAGAGATGTGACATCAGTGGACTTATTTTTTGAAGGATTGATTGTAAGATTATAAGTTGAAATGTTGCAGTAAATTAAAGGTGTTATTAGTTGCCCATCAGCAGTGTGGCGTAATCATGGAACTGACCTCAGTGGACAAATTTTTACGGCCTGGAATGACATCAGTTGACTTATTGTATGAAGGTTTGATTTTATAATTTTAAATCGAAATTTTGAAAAAAAAATAGAGATGTGACATCAGTGGACTGATTTTATGATTCTAAGTTGAAATGTTGCGGAAAATTGGAGATGTTATTAGTGGGACCTTGACCTTAGATCGATTTTATGATTTTGATTTGAAATGTTGCTATACGTTGACCTGCCAACAGTTGGCCTCGACTCCGGATCGATTTTATGATTTTCAGTTGAAATATCATCAATAGTTGAGCTTTACCCTGCATTGAATTTAAGATTTTCAGATCGAAATGTCGCGGAAAATTAGTTTTCCTTGACCCCAGTTGATTTTATAATTTTAAGTTGAACAGTTGACCTTGTCCTCGGATTGATTTTATGATTTTGAGTTGAAATATAATCAATAGTTGAGCTTGTCCTTGAATTAAATCTAAGATTTCCAATCGAAGTGTCGAGAAAAATTAGTTGCCCTTGACCTGGGTTGGTTTTACTCAATTTGGCGAAAAATATAGAAAAAAATTTTTCAGGTAACAAGTAATAAATAAAAAAAAGAAGAAAAAATTATACCAATTACATTTAACATATCAAAGCTTACATCTAAGAATTTTTTTCAAGTCTGCAGAACGGTTTTTTTAAATCAATTTTAAAGATTGAAGTTGAATGAAAAATGATGTATGAGCATTGATTTCGTTTTTATGGATTATCTTTATCGCTAGTTTTGCGGGTGAAAGGGAAGGGGGAATTAAGGGACCAAAGTAGTAAGAAGTTGGTGCTGTTTTGATCTCGGAACTTCTGCCTTCTACTCCATCAATCCTTTAAATTTTCGATATCAACTAGAAGGTTTAAAATTAAAATTGTAAATTTAATTTTTCTAGAGTCTTAGATGTACCTTTTATGGACTTTTCAGTCGACTTGGAGCTAAATAAAAAATTTTTAGTTCGATAGAAAGACACGTGGTGTATGCACTTCCCTCCCTCAGCTCACTTGTTTAGTAATACCATTGGTTGTGAAATTCTGAATAATCCTTGAAGAGGTCAAGTTAAAGTGAAAGACTCGTGAAAGCAGTTTCAAAAAATGTAATTACCCCAGTGACTCCATAATTCTTCTTAGAAAAGATCATCCGAAGGAGATGTAATATATTTCATTTGATGTTTTGAAATTTGTTTCCTTTTTTTTTTTTTGTAAAAGTGTCGAATAATTTCAAAACTCCATTCATTATATTTTTTTTATACGTTGCTCCATCTTCTTGAACGCTATAACTTATCCGCATCGCATCGTATACAAATCTCGAAGATATCCACTCATACTGTCTAGTCGCCAAAGGGCATCCAAGGGGCAAACCTGACAGAGCTGATATAGATTGGGTAAAGTAAAATGTTGATGATATTGCGACGATGGTAAACGAAGCGTATAATTTAAACACGAACGTCGGTTGAAACGGTGGAATTGGCCACCGCGACGCATTCGAATAACCAACCGAAATATAAAAACGTATAACTACAGATGAAGGTGGCAACCGCAGAAATTTGTCGCCTCGTTCGAATCGTAAATTTGCTATTTTTGCGCTATCCGAGTGTACATGAGGTTTTGCGAAACGGTAGTGAAAAAAAAAAAAAAAAAAATACAGCATATACCATATACGAAGACGATGGCAATGGCAATGGCGATGGCGATGGCGGGACGAGGTCTATAAATTTTATACATTTTTTCTTCTCTCGTTTTCTCGTCGAGGTCTTTTCTAACGCGAAGATGATGATTACGCGTGTAAAAGAGAAAAATTTATACGAGTATTTATGTGTTTAGTATACTTAGTGTGTATTGTATACGGTATACTTACGATGTGAAAGTAAAAGGACAGTCGGGTTCGGTTGGTATTATGGCGCTAGGGTAATTTTTTGCCATCTAGTATCTTTTTCGAAACTAGACGTCGGGCCGGGCAAGGGCAGTTGTGGCCATCGAGAAAACCCGAGATACTATTTCGTGTATCGTGTCGGCTGTGAAATGGGTATTTAATACCGGATTTATTACGCGTGTAAAAAAAAATACATGTAATTTTTTGTTCGCATCGCGTCGCCTCGTAGCTCGTTGGTATCGGACGCGAAATAATGGTACCTTGGATGGAAGTGTCATGGCCCAAAAGACGATACCCGATTGGGTGTTGGAAGATATGCCGGCGTAGTTAATTCGCCTGCATTATACGATTTTGGTTTATGTATCTGAGAATTATTTTCGGTAGTTTCAAAATTTTTATACGAGCTAGTTAAAATTTCCGAGCCTGAGATGTGATGGGCTTAGCGCCTATGGCTGTAAAAAGATTTATAGCTGAAGATCGAATCGACTGACGACCTGGTTTGGTTATATGGCGACTCAAGAGGCGCTGCGTCTCCGAAAAATCGAGTAAATCGTACAGAATATTAAGCTATGAAAAGATATTTTACTAGTTGGTGTTTGCCTGCATTGTTGTGTGGCAGTTTTGATAGGAGAAAAAAATTTGTTGGATTTACTTCAGCATGATTGTCCAAAAATACTATTTTAACCACATTAACCCTTAATTTTCTCTTTGAATATTTTTTTATATTACTCGAAACTGGATTGAAATATTTATTTCCAAACTAGTCGTGTACATTATGAAAGATATGGCTTAGAGTAATCAAAAAGGAAGAAAATTAGGTTTGCATCAGATCAATAGAGAATACAAAAGGCATGGAATATGTGTGAAGTGTGTTTCCTAATTCAAAAAGATATTTACCATCATTTCTGAAAATGTCTGTAGGCGAATTTTGAGAGTCTTAGGAGAACATTAAATCATCCCTTCGGAAAGGTTTTGTATATAGGCAGAATTTCATTTAAAATTAAAGCTGAAATTTCGAAAACTACACTTTATTTTTATATATATATTTCAATTTTTTAATTGGCTATATAAATTGAATTCCTGATCCCTCCATCTCCTTTAATAAAAATTCTTGTTACTTTTGGCACGCAAAGATTCATCTTCAATGTTTTATAACATTCAGAATTTAGAAAAATTGCTTGGCATTTTCTAAAATAGGGTTTCAAACTTTTATAAAACGTAATCCAACTATTGATAGTCCAGATTTGTTGACACGTAACTATTAGCAGTTGATGGTCAATAGTGGACTATCAGGAATTGACCAACAATAGTTGACTATCAAGATTTGGACTGTCAACTCTTGATGGTACAGATCTATCAACAGTTGATGGTCAACTCTAGACTGTGAAGAGGTAAACGACAATAGTGGACCATTAAGACTTGGAAAGTCAATCCATGGACAGTTGATGGTCAACTGTGGGCTGTCCAGAGTTGACTGTTGTTAGTGGACCATCTGGGATTGGACTTTCAACAATTCACCATCAATTCCCAGACTACCAGCATTTTGAACGTCAGATTGAATGTTAAGAAAAAAATTCTGAGCAATTTTTCGAAATTCTTCATGTTATCACTTCTTCAGTTCAAGAAGACTGAATTTCATGAGAAGTGGCGTAACTAAAAAAAAAAATCGCAATTTATTTTAAAAATTAGGGAGTTTTGAAAACTGCTCAGCATTTTTTTCATAACATTCAACTTTTTCCTCGGAGATAATCCAACTGCTGATGATCCAGATGCCGACAGCCCAGAACTGTTGACCATCAATGTTGAGGGCGTCAACATCCAGGCCATCAAAATCTGAGCCATCCGAATTTTGAAGGTCCAGATTTTGATCATCCAATATTGATGGTCCATCCTGTTGATGGTCAACTATTGATGCATGATAGTCCACTGTTTATGGTCTCCAATCGATGGCCAACTCTCGACAATCTACAATCCACTATCAATGTTAATGGCCAAGTGTTGATGGATCTGGTCCATCAAGAGATTTTTATGACCCACCATAGATGGTTAACTTTGATGGTTCATTATTGGGGTAAACTATTGACAAAAATTAGAGAAATGCGCTATTAAACAGCTTTTGATGTTAATAGTATCAATTCATGGCTCTTGTACTGATCTGTGTCCATGATGATCCTCATATATTGGATCCAAACTATACAATTCTTGTGATCGAATACAAAATTGTGTCTGCTGTGTGAATATTCATAAGTAAATTGCTCAAGAATAAAACTGTGTCCGCAGTATCACTTTCAGTGTTTGATTATAAAACCAAGTTCATAGTGTTCATTGAAATTTTTAAATGATCATGGGAAGTTGATAGTTTGCCATGGACTTTCAAGAGTTGACCGACAATAGTGGACCATCAACAGCTGCACCATCAAGATTCGGACTGTCAACTCTTGATGGTCCAGATTCATCAACACTTGACCATTAACAGTTGATGGTGAATCGTAGACCATCGAGAGTTGATCATCGATCGGGGACTATCAGCAGTGGACTATCATGTGTCAATATTTTACCATCAGCAGGATGGACCATCAATAGTGGGTTAGCAAAATCTGGACCTTCAAATTCCGAGTAGTTTAGACTTTGATGACCTGGGTGCTGATGGCCTCAACATTGATGGTCAGCAGTTCCGGGCTGTTGGCATTTGGATCATCAACAGTTGAATTAATTTCGACGAAAAAATTGAATGTTCTGAAAAAAATACTAAGCAATTTTCAAAACTTTTTAATGTTGAAAAGAGATCATAATTTTTTTAAAAGTTATATAACTTCAGACAAAATGCTGAAGTGATAACGTAAACAATTTTTAAAATTTGTTTAGCATTTTTTTTTTTAACATCGAAGGATATTGATGGTCAACTGTCAATAGTAGTGGACCATCAACAGTACAACATCAATATCCGAACTATCAATATCTTTAAATTCAACTTGAATGTTAAAAAAAACCTTTTCAAGTTCGATCCACGTACGAGTATATCTTTCCTTTGCCGTTTTTGCAGCTCCTCACAACTCCAGAAGAGTAGTTTTAATTGACTTTTTTTCTGTTTCTCCAAGTTGTTTCATACATATCTGTTCTCCAAATTGGGCTTGGTGGTTGAAATTTGGCATCTGGATTTAGTAGAAGGTTTTACAACTGCCTTTTTGGTTCACTTGAAAATGAATCTCCACCCTTACCACTGATAAAAAAAATTTTGATTCCATTGATGAATTTTGATAGAAAGTCGAATGCATTAAAAGTGCATTAAGCTCGGGGAAGTGACACAGGAGAAAGATGAATTTTTCGATGTAGCGCTCGCAAAATTTGATACTAAAAATTTATCTTTTTTGATTGATAAAGTAGAAAATTTAGCCCACAGTAACATTGCTCAGTTTTCAGTATATAATCTTGAATTTTCTATCCATCCATTCAATAGTTTTCTTTCACTTCCAAAACTCCCATCTTTTTTCGCATATTCCATACATGCTTACGAGTTTGGATATTTTGAGATTTCGATGTTAAACTTCTAGCTCCTCTTTCTCTCCCTCCAGTTACATAATTGTAAGGGTTTTGATTGAAAAGAACGATATTATACCTACAACTACGGTGAAATACGCTGTTCTGCATAAATACGAATAGATTCGGTATTTTAAAACTTTACTCGAAAACGTATAGATGCCGCTGGGTATTGCATAATCCTTCCAGAATTACTTGTCTTGTCGAAAGCAAACTGTACATATACGAACAAGAAGGCAACTTTCATGCACTTTTTTAGTTGATTTAGAAACAGAAATCAGATTAGTAATCTGGTTTTTAAAAAACATCCATTTTTTCTAAGTACGATTTTTTGTTATGATTACCGAGGAAAATGGTTCATTAGGCGTCTAAATGAACCGACCAAAATTTCGGTTCAATTAAAAATTTATGAAATATTTCTTAATTTGAGTATGATAAAAATTGAATTTTTTTAGCCTAATTTTCTATGTTATATTGCAACTGAAAAGTAATCCATTACGATCTATCAATCAACGCTGGATGAGGGGGTTGGCGTAACAACAAAACCGGTATTAGGGTCTTACAAAACCATTAAGACTATTTTTAACGATGCCAAAAAAGTCAGATATTTATTTTTATTTACATTAATTATTTTCGCTCGAAACTAGAAATCATTTGCTGAGCTCGATATCGACCAAAATCGATCAAATTTAGCCAGGAGGCTTGGATTGGCGGTGAATTTGATATTTTCAAGTGTGAATGATCTTGGGTCAAAATAAATTATGCCCAAATTTGAGGGTAGGGTGTGCCGAGGCGCAAAATTGCAAAAATCGGTTCTTTTTATGCCAATTGATGCAGAGTTGAAAATTGTATAACATATCTAAAAATCAGCCTCTGAGGTCAATTTGGACGGGGAGATATGGGGATTTTCCTCCTTTTTGACCTCGAAAAATGGCTATTCTTACCTTATCTCGCCACTAAATTGATCTAGAAAGTTGAAATCTGATGTGCAGATTTAGTATAGGTCTTAAATATGCCTTTTGGGGGTTTCAGCTGTTTACTAAAATTTTTATCTGTATCCCATTAATGATTCCTTTAATAATGTACAAATTTTGTATATGAAAAATAGAAATTTACTGGTGAGCTGAAGCTTTATTGAAAATGTTTTTAATATCGAATCATCTGTAACGAAATTTTTTTTCTTGCATAATTAGCACGTGGTTTTAAAATATTGGAATGAACTCCTTACAAAATGTACCTATCTTAGTTAGAGTTTATCCATTCTCTCTTTTTTAGCCTGATTTTCTATGTCATATTGTCAATGAAAACTAGGCTATTTCAGGTTACAGAAAAACGGCAGATGAGGAGGGGGGAATATCAACAAAATCCGTTTTGGGAACCTAGAAAACCATTAAGACGATTTTTAGCCATGTTTGATGTTTATTTAATTATTATTTATTTTATTCCCCCCCCCCCAACATTACAATCATTTACTCCACTTGATATTGAGCAAAATCGCTCCAATTCGGTCAATCGGCTCAGTCTAGCGGCGTATTAAATATATACGAGTGGGGATGAACTTGGGTCAAAATTCAGTTATGCCCCGATTTGGGAGGAGGGGTGCGGAGGGGTCAAAAACGCAAAAATTTCCCTTTTTTAAGCCGATTGATGGAGAATCAAAATTTGTATGACAGAATCAAAAATCAACCCCCCAAGTCGATTAGGAGGGGAGATAATGGGGGTTTTCCTCCTTTTTGACCTCGTAAAAAGGCTTTTCCTCTCCTATCTCCCCACCAAGTTGATCTAAGAAGTTGAAATTTGGTATGTACATATAATTGGGACCTTAGAAGTGCCTTTTGGGAATTTCGAATTTTTAGCTCCTTTGCACCTCCTCATAGCTCCAAAAAATTGGGGTTTTGATCGTTTTTTTGAGTTTGTTTCTGATATAACTCCCCTCCAAATTGAGCTGGAAACTTGAAATTAGTTATGTGCATTTATCTGGGGTCCTAGATTATCATTTCGGAGGTTCCTACTTTTCAGCCCCATTTCATCTCTTCACATCCCCAATTATATGGGTTTTTTGGTCCTCACTTTTTAGTTTGTGCTTCGCATAAGCTCCCTCTTAATTAAGCCAGGAACTTAAAATTAGCTATGTACACTTAGTAGGAGCCCTAGATGTGCCTTTTGGGGAACTTGACTTTTCAGCCCTATTTCACCCCTTCACAGCCCTAAATTTATGATTTTTTGGTCGATTTTAGAGTTTGTTCCTCACCGAACTCCCCTCCAAATTAGGCCAAGAAGTTGAAATTAGATATGTCTCGTTTCTGAACATCTTTGATGTGCCTTGGGGGGTTTCGACTTTTTAGCCCCATTCAACCCTTTCTACCCTTAATGTTGATGAGGAATTTTTTCAATTCTCATGATTGTAATATGTCAGGAAAATAAGGATGAAAGAGTTTTTTTTCATTTTTCTTTTTTTTTTTTGTAATGAACATGGCACGTAGTAGGAAGATGTTTCGGTATTATTTTGTACTTCCCTGGTACCTTTACCATGACGAGATGGAAATTATTATTTGTACGTAGTCGTCACGGTTAATGCGTTTTTGGGGCATAAGTAGTATTGAGAAAATTTGACGAAATCCAAATGCATAATTTTATGTATTGAAGAAGAAAAAGAAAAAAGTAGTTATGTAAAAAAAGAATTTTGAGTGTTGCATGTACTATATTTTTTTCTTTCAAAATCGGTCGAGCGTATATAGAAGAGCAAATGTGTAAAGGTGCGCAGTAGTATAGCATAGATGTAGGTATTAGGTACATGTATTAAATGAAAAAAAAAAAAAAAGGAAAAAAATCGCAGCCAACAGCAGATTTGTAAACATTTTAAGAATTTATGAATTACATTAAAGCAGCAAGCAAGGCAACACGGTGCTGGTGAAATCTGTTGTATAGAAATATCAGCTTTAGATATACATATTAGGTGGTAGGTGCAGAGTACTACATCGGTATAGAAAGGTACAGTACGTGTATGAGCGAGTTTAGCATAACGTCTGAAATCTGAATCTACGTATTCTCGTATTTCCATAGATATGTAAACACGTAGCTCTCTATAGCTAAAGCGAGAACAGAAGAGGAAAGAATATCTCGCATACCGCGCGCAATGGTACACCTAATATGTAAAAGTATGTATACAGATATACGTGTACCTAATACCTATGTAGATTTCAGATACGTAGCCTACCTACAGTACCTACCTACCTACCTATGTACGAGCAACATATATGTATGTACATTTATCGAAAAGCGCAAAACGTTGAGCATATTCAATGAAAAGGTATACGCCACCTCGCCTCATCCATCTATCTGTCTGTCTGTCCGTCCGTCCGTCGCGTCGCAGAAATTTGTCACTCGGGTAAGGTGAAAAGTGACGACAGCTTTCATTCAACATGCATTTTGCATTATCAAGTACCTAGCATCGTGTACTAGACTCATACTCGCTGTGACATGTGATAAGTAGCTCAAAATGTGAGACGACGTGGCGCCTCATCGCCTCGCGTCCCCTCGGCCCTTATATATTTGTATTTTTACCGCATACCCGCGTACACGTAGCATACGTAGCTATACATATTACATACAGGGTGTTCTGAAACTGCGTATGTGTAGGTAGTTGCATATCTCGAGCGTGTTACTATGCACATTACGTAGTTTGCATAATGTTTCAATTATATGAAACGAATCGCGAGATAATAAAATGCACATTATTTATCCGCATGTTTTGTATAATTTTAATACATTTAATTATATTTAAAAAAAAAATCAATATATATGTATTTTATTTACAGATTTTATTGCCAGTGGAATTTCTAAACGAGGAAGAAGAAGCCTAGATTTCTGCAAAGGTTAAGGTAAGTGATAATTTTTTTTGTGAAGAATGTGCCCAAGTAAAAAAGCCAGTTTTTCGGAAAATTATATTTTCATCAAAAAGAATATTCCTTGATACGTGCAGAAAAATGCCAGTTCCTGAGAGTTTCAGTTTTATACTCAGAAGTAATTTTCAATATTTCTAACAGGAGAGGGAGGTGACGTATCTGTCTTTCAATGAACGATTATGATTTTTTTCAGTTCACAAGTTGTTTAAATTTTTGATATTTCTTTTGAGAATTTTTATTGAAAAAAACAATTGATTTTTAGCCTGAATTGCCAATGAAAACCAGACTACTACGGTCTTTCGATTAAGAAGAGATGAGGCGAGGGGGAGGGGGTATGTCAACAAAATTCGTTTTGGGGTTCAAGAAGACCACTAAGACTATTTTTGGCAATGTCAGATGCATAGCTATTTATTAACATCAAAAAATATTTAATATTTGGAACTGTTTGCACACAAAGAGTAAACCTCGAAAGTATGTAACATGGCTCTAAAAATGGAACAGGATAGGTCAACTAATTTTTCTCGACATTTCAACTTGAAATCTTAATATCAATTCAGAATTAAGGACATTTTTAATGTTCTTCAATATTTCAACTTGTAAATATAAAATTAACTGCGGTCCAGGTCAACTAATTTTCCTCGATATTTCAATGTGAAATCTTAAAATCAATCCAGAGTCAAGATCAACTCAAAATCATAAAATCGATTTAAGGTCAATGTCCACTGTTTTGACGAGTCAACTTCAAACATCTCTAATTTTCCTCAACATTTCAACTTAAAATCATAAAATCAATCCATCCTAAGATAAGTCCACTGATGTCATATCTCTGATTTTTTTCAAAATTTCAACTTTAAATTATAAAATAAATCCTTTATAAAATAAGTCAACTGATGTCATTCTAGGCCATAAAAATCTGTCCACTGATGTTAATCCAATGATGACGTCACACTGCTGATAGTCCATGAATAACATCACTAATTTTACTCAACATTTCAAATTAAAATCATAAAATCAATCCTTCATAAAATAAGTCCACCGATGTCATTCCAGGC
>FIZR01006013.1:0-33500 GCA_900060175.1 Ferrisia virgata
AAGCTAAAATCGCAAATATTGATCGATTTCAAGCCAATAGGTCAGCTTCTCAAGTCAATTAGGGAGAGGAAATTTGAAGACTGTTTGATTATTTCACTTTTTAACCTCGAAGAGAAACTCAATTTCGCACATATCTCTTCTCCAAATTTAGGTAAAGTTAAAATTCGGTACGAATACTCAGTCGAGGCTTAAATGTGCATTTTGAGAGGGTATAAATTTTTCAGCCTTATTATACTAACTTACAACCCCAAAAAAGTAGTTTTTTTCGGATGATTCTTGAATTAGCAACTCCTTATAAACGCCGAAACACCAAGATGCATCTCTGCAGGTCACAGTGGGAAGGGGATCACAGAAAATGTCTGTAAATAGTTACTCAAGCTATTCCCACTAGAGAGTACTAATATTTGACACGAAAAATTACTATTTTTTAGCTTTTAAAAGGAATTTTACATGCAACACTTTTTTTTTGTTGAAAATTTTCCTGCATTTTGATTGGTTGAGATCTTCATAAGTTATGATGGTGATCAGCTGATATGATGTCATGTGACATTAGATAGTTTACAGTTATTGATGTTACTCATTGATAAAGATACTATCAATTTTCATTGATCTGGGTAAGTTAAAATCATACAATCAGAATGCAAGAAAAATTTTCAAGCCAAGCATCAGCGCTCTCTAGTGGAAAACCAGACAGTCAATATTTACCAAAACCCTTCTTTCTGCGCTCCTAGTAATGCATCTTGGTGTTTCAGTGTCTGTACTCCTCACCTACTGCCCATCCAAATGGAGCTCAAAGGCTGAAATTTTGTACGTCGAACTAATAGTGATCCAAGATCTGTTTTTTGCGGGGTTTCGCAAACCATTTTGAAAATAACTTCTTGACCACTAGCTAAGAATTCCGTACACGTCACAATTCACCCAACCGTCAGCATTTCACGAAGAATGAATGGACTTGCGACGCTTTCCTTTCCCCTCCATATATACATTTATATATCATTCCACTTACCTTCATTTCTAAAATTCGTTTATCCAGCAATCCTAAATTGTGGTAATCGGAAGTATTCGACTCGGAATTTCCATTAACTGGTATTGAAAAGTTACCCATACCAAATGGGTCCTGAGGCTTTGGTCGAGGCGTCGCCGTATTCATGCCAGATCCGAATATTTCATCCATTCCAGCTCTAGCACTGCTGTTGCTACTCTTGCCATTCTGACGACTTTTATCTCGTCCAACTTTTGGTGGAGGTGCCACTGTGGTCAATTTATACGTAAATTAATAACACGATTAAACCTGGATTGCCACTCGAGCTGTAAAGCAGATGCGTTAGAATTTGCATCGTGCGTGAGTACTTACAAACTGGCGGCGTGACTGTTGCACCTGTACCAGTTACAGGCGAACTGGATTTCAGATCTTTGGCGCTTTGTTCGTAAGCTCTAGGATTGAAATCATCCTCTAGTTCGTCCAACAGCAGTCCTTCTAGTCTGGTGCCAACAATGGGATCGGGACTTTGTTGTCTGTAACATCACAACGGTATCAGTTACGTGAAGATAAGACTAGTGCGAGAGATAACTCGAGTAAAAGGCAAAAACTTACCCATTGTTGGACGACACAGACGATCTTGGTGGAATCGGCGGCGCTGGTGATGAACCATTATTCAACGATAACGTGCTGCTGTTATTACTGCTCAAATTCAATAGATTTACGCTGCCTGCGAATATTACAACGCCAAAATACATATACATATCGACTTATAATACTTCATAAACGTAAGTAAGAAGTACACAGGATTGATCATCGTACCATTCATACTAGGAACTGAATCTGTCGACGAACTGGTTTTCATGCCGGATTCTGGGTTCACTTTTAACATATCGCTAATTCCATTACGTTTCATGTAGCTTTGCACATCTTCCTACAACGTAGGGAGGTACCAATAAATTCATTATATTATTATCAAACGAGTAAATAAAACACCCATCCTCATCGTATAATAAATAACCTCCATTCTTACCTGACCGCTGATCATATCTGATAAACGTTGCCTTAAAACGTTATTTTCGTTTTCTAAATATTTTACTCGTTGATTGAGTACCATCAGCCTTCTTTGGACTTCCATTTCTAAGAAGCGTCTGCAAAAAGTACAACGAATATTTTATTAGTATGGTCATATTATCATCGTCTTGGTTTGCATTACGCTAATACGAGCTATGAATTATTACTATCTAGAACACGCGTTGCTTTCTTTGAACTGATCCCACATTCGTACTCGTATATTTATAACAAGGGTGGTAGAATAGCTTCGACGCGACCCGGAGTCTCTCCTTCGTAAAATTCCAATTACCTAATTGTACTAATAATGTCTCGAATGCGGGGTACACTACGGTGGAAGCGAATTATTAAACACAATCCGGCCATTTACGCGCATAATGTTGCTCTCGACTTAATTAACATACTTGGGTTGACGGAGTGTAAGGGTATAATGCAAATGAATCGTGTACGTACTTAATTAACACCAAGGGTTTCGTAAGGGTAAGGGACTACAACCATCTAATTTGTAAGAAGTCTGGTTACAAAGCTGGAGATCAATATTTGGAATGAGAAGAGCAAGACTCGTTCTACAGTTGCAGCCCTAAATTTAGAATGAACGAAGGTTGGCTCTAGAGTCAGAGCCTCACATTCTGGATGAATAAAGTTTGATTCAAGAGTTGAAGTCTACTGACTATTAGAGCTAAAACGCAACAACATTCGGTTTGGAGGGAGCTTGGCTCAATAGTCGGATCACCAATATTCTGAATGAAGGGAGTCCACTTGAAAGTTGCAAGTTGGCATTCTAAATGAGGAGAGCTTTACCTCGATATTCTAAATGTACAGAGCTTAACTAGAGTCGGAGCCATACATTCATTATAAAAGGAGGTTGGCTTTGGAACCAGAACTCAATATTCAGACTAAGAGGAGTCTAGCTCCAACATTCTAAATGAATAGAGTTCGGCTCGATAGTCAGAGCCTAATATTCTGAATGAAGGAAATTTGACTCAAGAGTTGGAGCCCTACATTTAGAAGAAAAGAAGCTCAACTGCAGAGCTAACACCTAACATTCTGAATGGAGGGAACTTGCCTTAAAGAGGTAGGCCCAAACATTATGAATGGAGCTTAGCTTCTGAGTGCGAACTCAACATACCAAATGAGGAGCACCTTGCTTTGGAGCCACATTCCAACATTCTGAATGTAAACAGCTCAATTGGAGTCGGATCATACAACTATTATGAAGGGAGTCTGGCTCCAGAACCAGATCCTAACATTCAGATTAACAGGAGCCTGGCTCCAACATTCTGAAAGGAGGGAGTTCTGCTCGAAAGTCAAAGCCTAACGTTCTGAATAGAGGAGGCTTGATTCAAGAGTTGGAGCCCAACATTTAAAAAAAAAACGAGCCTGACTGCAGAGCTAACACCCAACATTCTGAGTGGAGTATAGACACTGGAACCACAAGATGCCCATCTGGTAATACCAAGAACGATGGGAACCAGTAAAAAGTCACTCATGGTTTATCCTGTAGAAGCGCTGATTACAAAGTTCCAGCTATTATTGTTGAGAAGACAAGCTTCCACTCAGAGCAGCTATTTCTTCAGACTAAAACATGACCGAACCCGACAGCGCTACATAATTTTGTGGTAGCTCAAGTAAACACAGATCTTAACCAATCAAAATGCAAAACATTTCAGAACATGCCTCTGTGAGATTTAGTGAACAGCGCTCCTAACAACTACAGCAGGAACAACTAGTAACCGGGATTTAGTGTAATCCCCTCACTGCTGTGACCTGCAGATGGGCATCTTGTAGTTTCAGTGTCTACACAGTGGAGGGAGCTTGGCTTAAGAGTGGGGCCACAACATTCTGAATGAAACGAGCTCGGCTTCTGAGTGTAAACTCAACACCACGAATGAGGGGTACCTTGTGACTTTGTTTCGGAGCCACATTTCAATATTCTGAATGTAGGGAGCTCGACTAAAGTTGGTGCCCAATGTTAACAATGAAAGTAGACTGCCTCAGGAACCAGATCACAATAATTCAGGTTAAGAGGAGTCTGGCTCCAACATTCTGTATGAAAAGAGTTTGTCTTAAAAGTCAGAGCCTTACATTCTGAATAAATGAAGTTCGACTTGAGAGTTAGAGTCTGACATTCAGAATGAAATAAGCTTGGCTTCAGTGTTAGAATTCAGCATTCTGAATACACGGAGCTTAAGTAGAGCTGGGACTCAACATTTATTATAATAGAAACCGAGCTCCGGAGCCGGACCACCACAACACTCAGAATGTAAAAAGCCAAACTATGGAGCTCGATCCCAATAATTTGAATGAAAGGAATTCGGTTAACGATTCTGAGCCTAGAATTCTGAATAAAAAGAGCCTGGTTCCGGAGATTCGAAAACCAACATTCTAAACGAAGGAAACTCAACAATGAGTCAGAGTCCAAAGTTTTGAATGAAAGGATCCTGGCTCCAGAGTCAGAGGTCAACATTTTGAATAGAAGGACCTCACGTGGAGAGTCGGAATTCTACAATTTGTACGAGGGGGTCTCAGTTTGGGAGCCCGAGTCCAAAGAACTACATAAAAGGAACCTTACTCTACGAGACCAAGCACAACATTTCAAACTAATTACGCCTGGTCACAGAGCTGCAATCTGTATGCTTTAAGGATCTCAGCTCCAAAGACAAAATTTAACTTTATTTGAAGTTTGATGGACAATTAGAACTTTGTTTGAAGTTTGAAAAAAAAAATTGCAATTCAATAGCATAAATTAAAATGCAGTTTCTGATTTTTTTTTCAATCAATTTTCAGATTTTCAGAGCCTCGTATAATTTAACCATAGATTCTTCATTCTTTTCATACCACCAGGTGGTTCTTCGAATCCGCAGACCCCTTCTTAGCAAATTTTTTTAGCACACAGAAGGGTGGATTGGTAACACGCAAAACTCGAACGTAGGGAAAATGGAACTAATGATTGGTGGTAATGCGTTCCCACAATTATTCAGCGTTACCAACCTATCCTAATGAGTACAAAAAATTCTCACAGGGGTTCCCGAGGTTCGACGTATGATCCCGGTACTTATTCATTTCAAACGAAAAACAGTCTATCGTAATGTCCTTTTACGCAACAGGTAAATATATATTTTTCCATCGTATTACAAAAAATATATATATACGTAAAAATAACACACTATACATCGTTTCTTCGTAAAAAAAAAAAAACGTTACTTTGAAACATTTTTCCACAAATGGAAAAAACAAGTTAGATATCTGCGCGCGCATTACTCGTACGTCTGCGTACAGCTACATGTTCAGAGCTACGCTTTCATTTACAAACAATAACAACACCACACTCGCGTACCACGTAAATTGGCGGACGATGTACGAATAATGCCTCGTGAATAATTAAAAATTAAATCTATATAGTACAAACATACACGACGAAACTGTTAGGCAAACGAATCAGAGAAAATTTTTCCTAAACGAATGCTTTCAAGTTCATCAATAAATTATACCACACATACACGCGCTACAAAAAAAAATTCCAAGTTAAACATCACAAAATAATAATAACTAATGAATATACATCATACTACTAGCATATTAATAGGTAGGGTAATTTCATATTTATCACATTTTACGACGACTCCATCAACGATATCGAAATAAATACCACAATTGTACAGATTCGAAAAAGCTGACTCGTTTACCAAAAAGAATACGAGGTTAGGAAAAAGAAAAAAAAAAAAAAAAAACTATATCATACAGATTATTTGCTTTATCGAATTCCCCTCTTAAGGCAGCAAACACACTTCACCAAGACCTCTCATGTAGATAGTAAATGTCTATAGTTGAAAAATACAAAATTTAGATATTAAAAGGGCAACGTTGTAAATTTTCTTTTTCAGCAGAAGACAATACGGACGAAAAATACCTACTCAAGTGTGTCTGATACGGGTACCTAAATTCGTACAACCGAAACAAAACAAAACAAAAACAAAAAGGAACAAGAAGGGTAAAACGAGCAAAATATTAAGACGAAAGCGAAACACACATACATACATAAATACGACGACTTAATAATGACTAGAGAAAGAGCATAAGAGAGATGTTGTTGTTGTTGTTGTTTTAGTAGTCTTTACAAATTGGGCCTATTTAATGTTCTCTCAATCGTGTATGTCTCGTGTAGGAGGTCAATTTGATCCGAGACCGCCCAAATTCCCGCTTATTTATACAACATACGAGGGTTGTCTACAACGTTAGTCACAAAGCGCTCTCACGCGGCATGGAATGGAACTACAGCGATCGCCGATAGCTCGAAGTCTTGGCTATAATTTGCTGCTTAGAACGTCTGGATAGCTTGAATTGTTTTTTGATAACAGCGGTTTAAAATGAGTGAGGAAGTTCTCTTGAGTCGCGCTCAGACAATTGAGCAAAGATGGTACATAAAAATTGGGCAATGATTCCTACGATCGTTCTACAGTATCTAAATGGGTTAGCCGGTTTGAAAGTGGTTGTACAGAGGTTAAGGATGCCAGCCGAGGAGGTAGACCAATCACAGAGAAATCACCGAAGAATTTGACCAACATTATGCTCGTAAACATGACTTTGGGAGAGGATTATCGTTTAACAGTAAGAGAAACTGCATATGAAACAAAATTGGACAAATCTACTGTTCATAAAATTTTGAAAGAGCGCCTAGGGAAACGAAAAATCGCATTTCCTCACCGGAGAGGAAAAAGCCAATCGTTTACGAATCGCTCAAATCCACCTCAATCGATACAACAAAGAGCTTGATAACTTTTTAGATCGAATTGTGACTATAGACGAGACAAGGATACAGGATTTCGAACCAGAACTGAAAAGTCAAAGCAATGAGTGGAGAAGCAAAACATCACCGAGACCAAAAAAAGTCATCCGTCAACAATCAAAAACAAAGGTCATGATGATAATGGCTTATGACAGAAATGGCGTAATTTGCACTGAAAAAGTTCCTCAAGGCACCTCAGTCACTGGTAAATTTTATAAGAATTTTATGCAGAAGGTATTGTGGCCAAAACTTCAACAACTGTGCCGGGAACTTCTCCAGCGCGGAGTGATCCTGTTACATGATAATGCGAGACCTCATATCGCGGAACCTGTGCCCACTCTATTGCAGTTCTATGACTGGGAAATCCTCGATCATCCACCATACACTCTCGACACGAGTCCGTGCGACTTTGATTTGTTTCCAAAGCTAAAAGAAAACCTCAGAGGGCAACGTTTTCGTAGTACAGAGGAAGTGACTCGTTGTGTGACCCAACAGATCAAACGAATCAATCGCGAACACGTATTGTGCGGAATCCAGAAGCTGCCGGAACGCTGGAATAAGGTCATTCTAAAGGAGGAGGACTATATTGAGGGCCTGTAAAATTTCATTTCAGTACAATGAATATTTTCCGAGTTATGGCGATTGGTGACCAACTTTGTAGACAACCCTCGTAACAATAATAATAATAATAACACACGCTGATTCAGATAATAAGAAGAAAACAAGGGGAGAGGGGGAAGAGGGAATGGGAAAAATTACGCTTACGACCATTCTAATGATAAACGACGTTGATTAAGTTGCTATCATTTTTCAAGCCAGCTAACGCGTCCGAGTAATCGTAAGTCCTAAAGCTGGAGCATCCGACTTTGTCGACATCGGGACCGAGATAGAAACTGGACACCGGTCTACACAGCGCTTTGTTGTCTTTGTTAGCGAACGTCCATCGATCCAATATCGATCCGTTAGTTTCGCTTTTGGACGTCGCGAATAACGAGCCGTATCCGTCAAACGACGACGAAGATCTGCCTTTGATGGCGGCGGAGTTG
This sequence comes from Ferrisia virgata, assembly GCA_900060175.1. Taxonomy (NCBI): domain Eukaryota; kingdom Metazoa; phylum Arthropoda; class Insecta; order Hemiptera; family Pseudococcidae; genus Ferrisia; species Ferrisia virgata. Next base: position 7,883 of record FIZR01006013.1, read on the forward strand.
GCCGCTGCGTTATCCATACGCGTGATAATACGATCCAAAACGCTATAAGTCGCGTCCATCTTTAGCGGATTATTGAATTCTATTTCTACGCAAGTCTTATCGTCTTTGGCAGGTGTATTGGAGCCGGCTGTACCGTTGGATGTGGTCGCAATTGTACCGGTGGTGCTGGTGGTGTTGGTGGCGGTCGTTGTGGTCGTTGTGGTCGTCGTCGTCGTCATCGAATACATGAAATTTTCTATCTCCAACAAAGGTTTAACCGAATCGGTGGATTCGTCGCTTTCGTAGAAAAATTCGTCCATTTCGTCGGACGACGACGAGGTCGACGACAGCGCCGATTTAGGTTTATACTTGGCGAATTCCGGCCTCCTGGGCGGACCTGATTCGTTCACCGTGTAGTCTAATTTCGACCAAATATCGTCGATCGAGTACGCGGCACGGTCCAAGATGACTCGTCCGCCGCGGCCCAGCCTGCGGCGCACAAAACCGACGCTACGCAGCGTCGGTATGGTAACGTAGGCCGAGTAATATCTACGGTTCTCGTTACCGCACGTTTCGTCGACGTCGTAATCCCAGGCCAGGTCGTCGTTTCGCGGCGCCAAATAGCTGCAGTTCTTCTGCCTTTTGAACGAGAACGGATTCTCGTCGGCGGAGGCGCCGGCCGAGGCCGAGACTGCGGCGCCGGCGCTCGCGGTGGTTGGCGATCCTTCGATCGATTTCTCATCGTCCGAGCTGGCCACCATGTTATCGTAGCTGCCGTTGTGCAGACGTTGACGTTTTCGTCGCTTATAAGGCCTGCGTTCTTTCTTACTGGTCGGACTGCTGCCGTCGTCCAGATAGTAGGGCGACGACGACGACGACACGGCCGACTGTTTGGCGGCTGCGAAAGCCGACGATCGCTTTAGATCTTTGGAAACGGCGGCCGCTTTCTGCGCCCAAGACATGGACTGATGGTGGTGGTGATGGTGATGGTGTTGCGCTTGCGTCGAAGCCATCATGTTGGCGGCGCCGATGCCCAACGACGACGACGAGGAGGAGGACGACGACGAGTACAGTTGTTGCGTGGAACGTTTCAGACTTTTCACCTCGTTCAGCAGGGCTCCGTTGAAGTCGCGAGCTTCGAAACGTTTCTTGTAGATTTGCTCGTGCAGCTTGGCCAGCTGTAATTTGGCGTTTTCGCGTTTCTGCAGCATTTGAAACAGCGTAAACACGCAGCTCAGATCTTTCTTCAGTTTCAGCATCTTCTCGTACGACGTTTCGTCGTTTTTACGATTCTTACGCGTCTGCATTTTATCCTTACGCCGGCGGAAGGCGATGTACGGATCGTTGGCCGGACCCAGGCCGGCCTCGGTTTTCACCTGCGGTATCAGGCTGTGCTGCAGGCGTAGCCGTTTCGACAGCCAGTAGTCGTAGACGGCGGTTACGACGTCGTCGTCGTAGCTCTGCTCCTTCAGCAGCGACTTCGACTCGGCCAACGTTATCACAGAGAAATTACTATTCTTGTCCAGCTTGTCGATAATCGCCTCGAATTTGTCGATGTCGATATTCAACGCTTTACCGTGCGTGCCCAGCCACTCCTCGTCCTCGGAGTCGGCGTCGTATTCGGCCGCCTCCTGCTCCAGCGCGAACGGATGCATACGTACGAGCTGCTTGGGCATTTGGTACCTGGCCGAGCAGTACGTTTTGCGATAGCAGTCCAGCTTCTCGAGTTCGTCCACCTCCGGCGTAGGGATCACCGTACCGGTGACGATGGCCCGCTGCAGATGGTGCTCGCATTCTTCGTCTTTTTCCATGCCGGTCGGCATTTGCGGTACGGCTCGTTTGATTTCGGTCGTCTCGGCCAGGTCGCTCAGGTCTTCGGACATGTAGATCGGCATCGGTTTCGATACGTCCAGCTGGCGGGCACGAAACGACAGCTTGTTCGGTTTGTTGGCCGGTTGCAACCTGCGTGCAAATACCACATACTCGTTATTCTCGTAATTTCGATATTTGTGTACATTTTGTTTTGGTTTTGGATTTTTTTTTTTTTTTTTTTTTTTTCGAATCTTAGCCAGTTGGCCGTATTATTTGTATACGAATAGGTAGTAGTAGTAGATACGTAAAAGCGAAGCTGACTAAAAATTAAACTCGAATATTCATTACATATAAAAAAAATAATGAAAAAAAAAAAACAAAAACAAAAAAAATGCGTCACATTTTTTTGAAAATTTAACAGTGCAACGAAACGACGACGCAAGCAGCAATAGTCGAAACACCTCGATTAATCGAACAACTTATACATAAGAGAATTTAATATAACTAATTTAAATAATCGAAATAGCAGATGACGGTGATGATAATAATATACGAGTATACATAAAAAAAATATACGAGAAACCAAATGTTTGCAGATACGAAATAGAATATAATTATTATATTTCGAAATATAAAAAGAAGAACCAAAGCCCCTATTTTAGTCTATTTTATCCTCCGATTTTTCTGTTGTATTTTGTAATCAGAATTAAGACGTTTTAAATGAGATCTGAGGTAAAAAAAAAAAACTGTGATTCGTAATCAGTTTGATTTTCTTTTCAGCACAAGAGTAGCATTAACTCGCCTACTCCTGAATACTGAATCATCTCTGAGCCTACAATGTGGTCGGGTTACCCAAAAATAACTCCTAGCACAGCAATAAAACCATTTCATCATCAACTGTTCGAGTTACCTACACTTTGATAAAAAACAGTACGATTGTATAAGTTACGCAATCAACTATAAAAAAATTCAAAAATGTTATTTTTTTTGACTTATATACCAGCGTGAACGAGTCGGAAAAGTCGCATCTAAGTCATCCACCAAATCTGCAAGCCATCTTGGCTCACAACTTCCAACAAACAAATGAAAAAGGAGACAAGAAGTCGAGACCTCTACTCATATTTGTAGATCTACGAATAAATATACGTGGTGCGCTATTTCGCGAGAAGTCGATAACTCTATGCAACACGCACGCAACATATGTATGTTTGTTTGCCTTACTTCCACATTGTAGGGGCAGCCATATGCTAGCTTGAATTTTTTTTTTGAGCATTGGACAATTTTTCTTTCCATGATCGTAACAAATAGAAAGGCCCATTGGAAAGAAAATTCTTTGCAGAATTTTTTGGTATGATAGCTTTTCATCATAGCTCGATGGATATGGTCCTAATCAGCATTGCGGGTAGGCAGGGTTCAATAAGGCTAAAAAGTCGAGACCCCCAAAAGACACATCTAGGGCCCCTACTTAATGTGCATACCTACGTTCGAGTTCGTAGTTCAATTTGGAGAGGAGTTATGCGAGGAACAAACTCAAAAAATAAGAAAAATGAGAAAAATCGATGAAAAAAAATCACTTTTTTTGGGGCTGGGAGGGAGGGGGTGGTGGTGGTGCAGTGGAGCTACAAAGTCGGAACCTCCAAAAGGCACATTTAGGGCCCCCACTAAACGTACATGCCAAATTTGAATGTTGACACGGATTTGTCTATTTAGAAAATCTAAAAATAAAAAAATTTGAAAAATTAAACAATCAAGTTGAAATTTTTTAATTAAAAACTCACGATGATAGATGATTGCATAATTTTTATTTTATTAGGCAATAATAGAATAGAATGTAGAGAAGAGCAGACGTTTTTAAAATGAAGTTTTGATTATGAATTCGCGACGAAAGAAGATTATAAATGATGTTTGTATTTTTTGTTAAAATGTTGATGTTCTGGAATTTTTCCTTGAAAGAATAAAAATGACTAAATTTTTTTTAGCTCGATTTTTAAAATCATATTGTAAATGAAAACCAGATAAACGTTCATCCATTTTAAAACATCGAAAATGTTTGAAAATTGGGATAAATGTGACAAAAATGCGGGGAAATTGACCAATAATAAGAAAAAACTAGTTAAAAATGATTAAAAATTGGGTAAAAAATGAAAAAAATTGACTTAAAATATGAAAAAATTTGTTAAAAATCATCGAAAATTGGATAAATTTTTAAAAAAGTGAGTGGAGTTTAATCCTAAATATGAAACTAATCGTTGCAAATTATCGAAATTTAGGCAATAATTGGACAAAAATTGATAAAACCCTAAAAAGTGCCAAAAATTGTCAAAAATCAGGGGAAAATATTGAAAAATGGGCGAAAATTTACATACATTACAAAAAAAAAATTGTTGAAAGTAATTGAAAATTGGATGAAAGTTTGACTAATATGCATACGAAAAAATGTTGAAACATGAGTGAAAATTGAACTAAAAAAGCATCAAAATTTAGATAAAAATCAGGTAAAAAAGTCCGATTATCGTCAGAAATCAAGAAAAAAATTGTTGATAATCATCGAAAATTTTGTAAAAAATTCAACACCCAAAATAGGTAAAAAGTACAGAAAATTAATCAAAAATCATAAAAACACTTTGTACAATGGGAAAAATTGATCTAATTAAAAAAAAAAAAAAAAAAAACGCTAACGATCATCGAATGTTAGAATAAGTTTGACAAAAATAGGTGAAAAAATTGACCTAAAATATGAAAAATATTAATAAAAATATTGGGAAAAAAATGCCTAATATTAATAGATGAAATACGCAAAAAAATAGTTGAAAAATTTTCGAAAATTGGCCAAAAATTTAACCATACTGAGTGAAAAGTGCAGAAAATTAATGAAAAATTGAGAAAAAATGTTGTAAAATGGTAGAAAATTTATCTAAATTAGCAAAAAAATTATTGAAAAATATCAAAAATTTTGTAAAAAATTAACTAAAATTTGTAAAAAAAAAACAGAAAATTGATCTAAGATATGAAAAAAGTGATTGAAAATGAAAGTAAATTTGGAAAAAAATTCGTAAAAATTGCAAAAAATTGTGTCATTTTTTTTTGGTTTTTGGTCAAATTTTTGCACTTTTTACTCGTTTGGAATAAATTTTAACCCAATTTTCGATAATTTTCAACAGTTTTGTTCACAATTTAGATCGAATTTTAATCTTTTATCCAATATTTTTTCATGAATTTTTATAAATTTTCGCACTTTTATTAATTTTTTTTCATAGCTTTATCCAATTTTTACTGGTCTGAAACAATTTTCTTTACATTTTAGGAACTTTTTCATTAAATTTGACATTTTTTTTTATGTTTGATCAACTTTTTGCATCTTTCAACCTCTTTTCTAAAACTTTTACCAAATTTTCGATGGCTTATTAAATTTTTTTTTGTATTTTACCAATTTTTGAAATATTTTTGGCGATTTTTGATAAATTTTTTCGCACTTTTATTTACCGATTATAGACAATTTTTTACTCAATTTTTTTTTATGCTTTAAACAATATTTTTTCATATTTTACGTCAATTTTTACCCTATTTCGTCAAATTCATTCAAATTTTCGATGATTTTCATTTATAATTTAGGTCAATTTCAACACGATTATTTTTTTTATCCGCTTCAGTTAAAATTTTACTCAATTTTCGATATTTATAACGGATTTTTCCATAATTTAGGCCAATTTTTAGCCATTTTTCAAGATTTTTTCGCAATCTGTTAGCCAATTTCTGATAATTTTCAACAATTTTTTTTATAATTTAGGCAATCTTTCCCTCATTTATAACATTTTTTCATGTTTTTTGCCAATTTCTTGCACTTTTAATCAATTTTTTTTTCAAATTTTACCCAATTTTCAATGATTTTAAACGATTTTTCTCATTTTAGGCCAATTTTTATCCAATTATCAACATTTCTTCGTGATTTTTGATCAATTTTCACACTTTTTACCCAGTTTTATTTAATTCTTATCCAACTGTTTTTTCAACAACCTGTTGAAGTAATGATAAAGCTGACTCGAATTTTAAAAAACGTGCAATATTTGCTTGTTTACTTTATTACAGCCAAATGTAAAATTTTATGAATCTGAATTTTGCTTCTTTTGAAGTTTTCGAGCGTTCAACAGATTTATACTAAAGAAAAATCTAGATCACGACAGAACCTTCTAGTATCAAAACAAAGGGTACTTTCGTTCATTCAAGCGAGCTCATACACAGTATCACAACACCTCATCTCATTGTCTCTATAAAGCAAACAAATATTCGATCACTCTGGTGTAATTTAGCCAGCGGCTGGGCAATATTCTTCTCTTAGGTGTATTCGAAGACACGACGCGACACCAGACGCCTGCGCCTACCTCCTACGAGCAGGTATTCCATCCGCATTTTCTGATCTCTACGTTGCCTTCAATAGCTCTCTCACTCTCCAAATAAACAATAAATCCAATTAACGTATCAACCTACTCTTTCTATAAGACACCTGTATCGTAAACAAAGTTACCATTTTTTATTATTATTGTTGGTTCGCCAACAATACATACGCACACAATAACTTATTCCACACGTTGTTGCCTCAGTCACTCCACAAGCATTTAGCCTCCGGATAAACGTAACATTTCGTATAAAAAAGTCTGCCACGAAAATTTTCTATCCTCGCACCATCGCCTTGCAAGGCCTGGCCTGGCCTGGTCTAGCCTCCTTCATTCCATACCAAGTTGTTTGAAAATTCTTCACATTGTTAATTACATAGCCATTATGTCTATCACCAAGACGTAATTAACTATAGCTGAAACGCACTCCACATCTGCCCACATCATATCTACACGATCTGCATATTTAGCATGATTTTGTTCATTTTTTTCTCATACCTTACCTAAAAGTCACACTGTTTTTTTTTTCGAACCTTCGAGTACTTTTTCCTAGTCATTTGAACTTGACTACGAAAAAAAAAAAATAAATAAAAAATAAAGTGAATTAGTTGTCTTGAAAATTTACACCGAGGCAAAAACGAGTAGGAAATATATATACAGGGTGTTTCAGGGTTAAAAGCAAGGCATTTCAACCTGCGACTAGGCAACACATACCATGTTTATGCATGTATGGTTGCCTATCCACCAAACCGCAGTGACTGAACTACTCTGATCAAATAAATATTTTTTTCAATTTCGTACAAGTTTTACAAGCTAGTGCAGCTTGAGAACCAAAATAGGTAGAGTTTTGGAATTCATTCCAGGGAAACGAGAATTTTATATAAAAGGATTTCTACGATGTAGTTGATTTTTGTAGTAGCAACGCGGGAGGCAAGCACCAAAGCCTTCAATTTTTGCCATTTTTGTTGAATTATTCAAAAATTTGTTTTCATGATACATCAATTGAATAAATGTTATTGGAAGAAAAAAGTTTGCTCTTTTCACAGCCACAAAGCCCAGCTTTCTATCACACTTGGGAAGAAAAATTATCAGCATTTAAATTCTGAGAAATAATAAGAAATTGTCTTCTTTTGAAATTTTGTTCTTATTTGGAATTCAAATGCTCATAATTTTTCATCTGAATAAGATACAAAGCTGGGCTCTGCAGCATTGAAAAGAGTAAACTTTCATCTTTCAATTATCTTATCAATTTAATTGATACGTTACGGGGAACAAATTTTCAAATATTTCAACAAAAATCATGAAAATTGAGGGCTTTGGTACACGTTTTCATTATTATTTCTTCAACCACTTGCTTCTCTGTACGGTTATTACAAAAGCTAACCACCTTCTGGTAATCTGGATAAAATTCTTTTTATCCTCGAAAAAATTCCGAATCTCTACCTGTTTTGGTTCTCGAGCTGCACTCGCTTGAAAAACGTACACAAAATCGTTTGAATTAGAGTAGATTAGCCCCTGCGACTCAGGGTTAGGCAAACATATGCACATAGACTGGTGATGTGTTGCCTAGACACTGGCTGAAATCCCTTACTTCTACCCTAAAACACCCTGTGTATCAAATGTCTCCCAGCTTGATTGTAGAGCAATCTATACTACAGTACTGTGAAAAGATTTGCCTACGTTGAGATTTGCAGGGGCAAAATCTGGTACCTTAACACAGCATGATATTCTTGAGATGGGGACTTGGCGTTGCAAAGGTAGCATACCCAATCTCTAAAGTAGTATTTTTCAGACAAATGAATTTTTCTATTTTTTCTTGCTTGAGAGTTGATAATGAAAAAGAATTAAGCAAAATACAATCAATACTGTTAATTTGAAATAGTAGAACAGTTGAATCCATTTGAAAAGATTCTCAATCGGAATTTTTGCCGTTTTTTTGAGAAATGTCAACCATATCAGTTCCGTTAGAAGTTTCTGCAAGATTTCTCCAAGACGACTGAACGGAATTCGATGAATTTTTGATATGCTGTAGGAAACTGTACCCCCCCCCCCGTCATATGTATAGAGCTCTTTTTTGGATTTTTTTCTCCTAGCGAGAAAATTATCACGCTAAACGACAACACTTTTTTCGAGTTTCTTCAAGCTCAAATAATTTTTATCTGAAGCGAAAAATTCTAATTTGAAAAAAATTTTTTAAAATTCAGATAAGTCATTCTTAAGGCTCTAGCGTAGAAATTGAATGAAAATGTCTCGTCTTATTCGACTTACACGGGTGGTGCGGGGGGATAGTATTTAAAAACCGTTTTTGAGCACTGAAAATACCAATAAGGTGACTTTCGAACACGTTGGGTATTCTGTTGACCTTCAGCGAGGGGGAGGGTGGAGTGTTGTCGAAATTCGTTTTGGGGTCCTAGTAAACTGTTAAGATCATTTTTAGTCATGTCAGATATTTACTTCTTCCTCTCGCCCCTCCTCCACCTCAAGATTATAATAATTAATTCGGCCAGTAGGTTTGGATGGACGATGCATTGGATATGCATGAGTGGGGATGACTTTGGGTCAAGATTCAGCCAGGTTTAAATTAGATAAGGGGGAAAGGGGAAATATCGCAAATTTTTTTTTCGTTTTTAGCCAATTGACAAGAGAATCAGAAGCTGTGAAAAAATCTAAAAATTAGCCTCTTACATCGATTACAAAAGCAGATGAGAGTTTTTCCCTTGACTGACGTTGAAAAAAGGCTGTTTGTTTCTGGCGTATTTTTCCACCAAATTGAGCTACAGTGCTGAAATTTGATATGTAGATTCAGTAAAGATCATATGATGTGTTTTATGAATGTTTCGACCTTTCAGCCACATTGCACATCATCACAGTTCCAAAAAGTAGTTTTTTAGCAAATTTTTCTCATTTTTTGAATTTTTCCATCTCATATTTCTCCTCTAGCAATTTAAAACCCCGTAGCAACCAATTTTTCTCAATTTTTGAGTTTGTCCATTTCATCTGCCTCCTTCAAATCGTGACCAAGGATTGAAGGTTCGCCCTCTAAGGCAGATTATTCTTTGAATTTTACTAAAATCAAATTAAAAAAAAAATAGTGCATGGCAGTACTTTTTGCATTTTTTTTTTTTTTTTAAATAATATCGTAAATTTGGTTGCAGAATCAAATCTACTAATGTGGCTGAAATATGGAGAAAATTTGATCAAAATAATATTTAAACAAAAAAAACTTGTTCAGAATCGAGTAAAAAATACCAAAATAGCGTAAAATACAAAAAAAAATCGAAAAGAATACGATTAAAAATTTCATAAAATGATCGAAACATTCGAAAAGATAATAATAATGAATAAATATCGTGGAAAGTAAATTTACATTTGTGTGAAAGTATCCACAAAAGGTATACAAAAATTTAAAATAAAATTTTCACGACATTGTATCGATTATTACGCTATTTTTGCCAAGCTGAATAATTTTTTCACATCTTCGAAATTTACGTTATTCTATAAACTTTTATAAGAATTTTCAACATATTATAAAGTAGTAAAAACCGGATCTCGATAACATTGGCAAAATTTTAATAATATTTGACAGATTGTCCGACCCATTCCTAATATTTGTTCCATTTCAAGAGTAACAAAAGAGAATATTTCATTTTTTTTTTTTAAATTTTTTCATAAAACTATATCAACGACAGGCGAAGAGGATACAGTGAAAGACGATTTGCTACCTAAGAACAATTTCAGCCCAGAAAATTGACAATTTCTATCCGTATCATATACAAACATTCGGTTTTCATCGTTCAACATAAAATAATGAAAAAAAAAAAAAAAAAAAAAAAAAAAAAAAAAAAAAAAAAAAAAATTACACATAATTCAAATACGAAACATCCTACCTTTTCATGTTATTTTCAAGCAATCAATCAATCAAAACGAAAAAAATGCTATAAATTTTTCGTTTTAAAAAAATTTAGCCAACGAAACGATGCTGAACGTGTTGCATAATATAAAATACAAATTTCATCACAAAACGAAAAATACTCCAAGTTCTACCGTCGCAATAATTAAGCCAATCGAAAAAAAAAAAACTAGACAGCAACAACGTATTTGATCCTTGGGTTTTTTACAAACATACACACACACACGTGTACATCATTTTGAATCTGAGCTTCGTTACTCGTTAGAATATTATCTTGCAACCTTCGATGAGGTTGGTTCTTGATATTTCGTACAAATATAGAAGTATTTTTCTTTATTCTCATCCAACAAGAAGAATATGAGAAATATGGAGGTAAAAAAAAAAAAAGGTTCTACGTAGAAGACCACCAAAATAAGGCTATGTGATGGATCACTGCAGGGGGTTACCAATTAGGTACGTACATCTTTTCACTTCGGCACGAGGAACGTAGAATTGTATAGAAATAATAGAATAAATCTTTGCGAATTGTGTGTAAGCCCTGTTCATCATATTTTCTTTCCACGCCACGTCGAAAAAAAATTTATGAACGTAGCATGAGGGCAAAATAAAAAAAAATAGAGGTAGATAAAACGATTCGGTGACGTAATCAGCTATTCAGAGTTCCCTACCCGCTATCCACCATCCTTCCTGATACTGATAATCTCGTGTACGGTGAGTGGGTGGTAAGGATAGAGGGACAGTTTCAGAAAAAAATACTAATAAAAATTTAAATTGAAAAAAAAAAGAAAAAGATGGAAAAAAAAACAAATAAAACACTACTAACAAGTATACAAATATACGAGTACGCCTTCCATAAAAAAAATTCACGCAACAACGCAACGCGAAGATGCTTAAAATACATAAGTATTTTAAAAAATAAAAAAATAAAAAAAAAATTGTACAAGGAGGCTCACTTGTAAGCTAATTCGAATGCCTGGCCAATAGTTACGGTTATCTCTTCGGATAGCTTATCGCTAAGGAATACGAAACAAGTATGTTGTTCCGAATCCTGCTCCTTGACGATGAAACTGATAAACTGCCTTTCCACTTTGTCATCAGCGCAGTAAGAAATTCGATAAAGCGGATACTGATGCATGATTGTCTGTAAATTGGGGTTTACAACGTGTAACCAGCAAAAAATTACGAGTACAAGAGCAAGGAGGAGCAAATTGCAACGACAATTATGACGTCGGTCGTCGTCACCTTCGTATTAATATCATTCATTACTTATTTTTGAAAATTAACAACCTCAAACCACCCATCTAAAAAACACACTCTAATTCTTTGCAGGTGACTAGGATCCTTTAATACGCTCGTTGGTGGACAAGGCAAGGCAAGGCAAGGCAAAGGACACCGACTCACCTTGGTCTTTGGATCTTGAATGGTAATGCCATCGATGCTAATAGTTAATTCGACTTTTGGTAATTTTGTACCTTCCGAAGATTTTCTAATTTGTTGATTAAATCTTAACTTACGAATAGCTTCTCTAACTACAGTAAAACCTTTCGGTTGGTCAACTTCCACACTGCCCATAAACTGCGAACAGAACAAAATAAAAAATTAAATCAATACACACGTATGCCAAACTATGCTTTATAGGTAACGTACATATTTTCACGATACTATCTATAATTTAAGATAATAACTATATTTACCTGGCCATTGATGAACGAACAATAGAACAAAAGGTGACAAAAAAAATCGCTTAAAAGATATTTTTCTGCTGCCAGAAAAAACACTGTATCATTATTTTACACCTGCGACAAAATGCAATTCCAACCAAGGCCTGAAATGCCAGAAGCGAAACCGTTCGAGTACACCAGAGCACAGCACATACCCTCTTATCAACCTTCACACTAGTTTAGATACGCTAAATATGTATCAACGAATCGACGACGCGACGAGTCAATTCAGATCTCATTACACGGTCACGTTTATAGCCTTCTCAAGATACTTTACTTACGTAGGTAAATAAGAGCTAACTAGCTAGCTAGGTAGATAGGTACACCATAAATTGAATTTTTTTTCGATTCTTAAATTTTCCATCATTATTCGATCCACCAGGCTTTAATCTCATAGTCAAGGCACATTAAATAGACAGTCAACTCAATGAAACCTTCCTTTGACTTTTATACTCTTACCAACCAATATGGATGGTTAAAATTCAAAACGATCCTGATTCCTTCAGGCAGATCAAAATTTTTCGAAGAGAGTTGGAAGGGATAAAAATTGCAATAATCATTCCATTCACAGAGAATAAGACACACTACTCAAAATTATGGGAATTCTGAATGCAAACATCCTCCTACCCAGTTTGAAATTTAATTTGGCCACGCAGTCAAAATTTATTAAATTTGAAAATAGAAGGCCTAAAAACCTACATTTCGATATCCCACATGAAATTCATGGCAATTCCGAGTTTTTCTCGTACAACCTTCTCGCCCCTCATTCAAAGTACATTTTGATACTTCATATGGAAATTACGATTTTCCCCTCTCTCCTTCTCCATCATATCACACAACTCGTGACCCAATTGGTTTTTTGCATAAAATTATGTAAAATTTGAAATCAAAAGGCTTGAAAACCTGTATTCTGATACCGCGTATGAAATCTTTCAAAATTTTGAACAATAACCCCTCCCCCCTTCTTTTGCCACCAGTTCAATTTCTATTTATAACAGATTCGAAATCAGCAACTTTGATTATTCCTTTACCAGTGCTTTGATGGGTTTTCTTCCAAAAATCCCATTTTCGAGGTGCTAAATGGACTCCAGCATATGCAGTTACCGATTTCGTATGGCAGTGTTGCCAACATATTAAAAATATCATTTCACGAGAATATCACTAGCTCATATTTCAATTCGGTAGAGATCGATGAAATGAGTAGAAATGGTCGTGCGAACATATTGCCTAGTTCAAAACTAGAAGGGGCTGCGATTTAAAAAATCAAAAATTCAAAAAAATATTTTTCGTGATTACCGCTAAAAAAATGTATTCTTCGCATAATTTGCCTACCTTTGAAATTACAGGGGCTAGATGGGTGAAAATATTTAAAAACTGTACCTGATAAAATTTTACTGCAGTAATTTTAAATTAAAATTGATATACTTTTGGTTTAGAATTTATAACGCTACATATGAAGGAAATTATGATGCAGATTTCACTCGGCCCCTTCAATTTTGAAAATAGGCATTTTATGGTTTATACAAATAACATTTTTTGTTTGCTTCGAAGAGTTATGAAAGAATACTCGATCATTAAAAAAACAAAACTCCGCATTTAGATGATTTGAATCACTGCTCCTTCGAATTTTGAATTAGGCAACTTCTTGTTACGACCATTTTCACTTATTTAATCAAGCTGTCGCTTCGTTCGAAAGACGCATCAAGGAACCCTATTAAACGCACACAACAAATTTCAACTTTCTAGCTCAATGAGGGAAGGGGAGGAGGAGGGTTATGCGAGGAATAAACTTAGAAAATAAGAAAAAGCGACCAAAAAACAACATTTCTGGCTCTGTGAGGCGGTAATCATGAAGCGGGACCATCTCCCCTTCCCGAATACGGTCCCTACCCAGTTCATATTCAAAATTTCCGCTTAATTTGGTGGAGAGATGCGGAGAAACAGCCTTGCTTCGAGGTCAAAAAGGGGAAAAACCGTCATACCTCCCCTCCTATTTGAACTAGGAGGCTGATTTTTGAATATGTTGTACAACTTTAGATCCTCTATTAATTGGCTCAAAAAAGAAGAATTTTTGCGGTTTTGGCCCTTCAACATAGCCTACCTCAAATTTAGGTATAACTGAATCTTGATCCAAAGTTGTCCCCACTCATATCTATAGATCTAGTCCGTCGCTGAACCGAGCCAATTGACCGAATTGAAGCGATTTTAGTCGGTATCAAGCTGAGCAAATAGTTTTTAGCTTCGAGGAAAAAATAAATATCTGCCATGGGCCAAAATGTTCGTAATGGATTTCTAGGACCTCAAAGCGGATTTTGTTGGCAGTACCCACTTCATCCGCCATAAGCCAATAGACTGCAATAGCCTCGTTTGCAGAGCAGAAATGCGTGAAATAAATTCAAAAATAAGAAAAATTTAGCAAAAAAACTCCTCTTTGAGGGCTGTAAAACGGGGTGCAACGAGAATGAAAATTCGAAACCATCAAAAATGCCTCTTACTAAATCTGCACACCAAATTTCAATTTTTCAGCACACTTCGAAGCAGAGATAGGACTGGAGCAGTCTATTTTCAAGGTCAAAAAGGAGAGAGAGAGAGAGAGAGAGAGAGAGAGAGCACCATATTCCCCCCCCCCACCATTAACGTACGAGGTTGATTTTTTTATCAATTGGTCCAAAAAGGGAACAATTTTTGCAATCTATTCCCTTCAACATCTTCTCCCACAAATTTGGGATTAACTGAATTTTGATCTAGAGTCATCCCCACTCAAAAATATTAAATCTGTCATTAAATTAAGTTCACTGTACAAATTTTACCGATTTTGGTCGGGATCGATCTGAGCCAATGATTTTCAAGTTAAGAGGGGAAAAACATACTAAAAAAAAAAAAAGAGAGAGAGAAAGGAATAAATATCTGACAGGGTAAAAATGGTTTCAATAGTCTTCTGAGGCCCCAGAACGGATTTCGTTGATATTTCTTCCTCCATCCACATAAAAAATTAGACGAAAAAAAATGCCTCGTGTTTTTACTCTTAAATGCTTCGTATATAAAAATTTTCTGCCTGAAAAAAGGTATTGATTACAGACCCAAAATTCATATATTTAGACTCAATAATAATTTCTCAACACGGAAGATTGGTAATTGGGAGAGAAGGGAGGCTATTTTGAAAAGTAATCACGCAGTAAGATACGACTTTTACAATCATTCAATTCAAAAAATTCAGCATGAACCTCCGAATGGGAGTAGTAAAAAAACTAATTTTAAAACTTCCATCGTTGCTATTAAAAATATGGATTAATTATATAATTTCTTTTCAAATTCACACAACTGCAGGTATCTCTCAAACTTGAAACGTACCCCTGAAGGTCGGCCTGAATTTTTTGATTTTTTTTCAGATCATGGGCTCATATGCTCAAGTTTATCCTTCACACCAGCCGACTTATAACGAATCATACGTAATGCGTCCAGTTACTAAATTTTGAATCGAGAGGACAAAAATCCTTGAAAACTTGGACGCTGTAATGATCATCCTAAAATTCAAAAACACTCAAGGTTGGTAGCTCGAACGTTGCGAAGGCAATGTTAATACCGTGCGCACCAAAATTAACCGGATATATCGTATTATCGATAATTATACTCTGTAATGCATCGTGACGATATATCAACATGGTTGTATCACGTATGGATAGGTGAATAGCTATACTGATCACGCAATAGCCATAATCTAGCTCAATATTGATACCAAAGACATGAATTTTTTTCAAATCACAAAAATACACACGCGTAATTTGGCCATAAAAGAAAAGGAAGAAATTGATCAGATTTTTTTTTTGATGATTTCGAGATACATAAAACATCACAATTGTTTGATGATAAAAATTAAAAAAAGTTCAACCCCTCTTCTTTCTTCCAAGATATGTTAGAAAAAATAATTTATATACCCAACCTATACAATTAAATAGCCTCTGGCCAAGATTTATATTTCCGTAAAAATTTTTCCAAAAAAAAAAAAGAAAAAATTTCAAACGTTCGTTCAACAAAACAGGTTTTTCTTCAACAATATCTAGGCAACTTCGAGAAAATAGAATCGTGGCAAGTGATAAGAGAAGAGAGAGGGGTAGGGGTACCCTATTATTATGAGAAAATTTTCCAAACAGATACTCGCTTAGAAAGGGGTTTTCAAAAATTATGAACAAAAATTTGAATTAAAAATTATTTTTTTGCTTTTAATACATCACATTTTGGAAACCACTTCACCTGCGACCCAATTTTTTTCAATCAACAACACAATATTTTGACGAAAATTAAAAATCCTAACATTTTTCCGATTCTAAACTGCAATATCCTTCAAAAAAAAAAATTCCAAATCGCATAATCCGGCACCTGCGGTAATTAGCATATGCAACCTATTTTACACGATTGTACCTCGGGTTGCATTACTAATGGTACAAAGGAGGTAGCATAAGACGGAACACCCTGTATAAAAAATTTAAAAATTACACGCATTTTTGACGATTAATACTTACTTTGACTAAATATGCGATATGTCCTTTTTGAAGAGTTTCTGGCGGATGGATCCAGCTTTTGTTTTCTAAAAATGAATAAAAAATGTGTGAAAAATCAAATAATCAAACCGATAATTATTATTGAACTCGTTCGAGATTATTTTGCAGCATTTGCGTAACGTAAAATGTACAAGTTTAAATATTTTCTTACCTTTTCCTGATTTGTTGCTCGCGTTCTGAGTCCATTTTAACAAAGACGAGTTTCTCATTACTATGAATTGTGCACGCGCAAATAAAAAACGTTACCACCTGAAACAGAAAATTATCGTAATTTGTTAATCGTTTGCTTTACAATGCAATATGCGAACAACCTATAAAAATTTAATACATCGTAAAACATCATTCGCATTCATCATGCTCATTTCTTGACAAAACGACCCAAATCTAACTCTCGGGTCTTTCGACGTTGCTCAAAATATTTTGGTCGCTACCTCTCAGTATTATTTCAGTCCTAATGGGACAAGATAGGAGAGGAACGAGTCCTTGCATAAAGTCGTGCATTTTGAAATTGGTCAAATCTAACATGAATTTATTAGCGCGATTTTGTAGGGCATTGAAAGGAGTTTTGAAATTCATGAGCAAAATTTTGAAAGCTTAAAGTTGAAATTTTAAGATGAGAGCTCAATTTAGTATGAGGAGCACAAAGGTTCAAAGATGCACACACCACTCCACCTCCTCTAAATAAAAATTAAAAATATAAACAAAGAAGTGACTTACAACTATTTTTCAACATTTTTTCATGATTTTTGACAATATTTTGCACTTTGCATTAATTTTCTTCATATTTTAAGTCAACTTTCCTACAATTTTCAACATTTTTTTTTTATGATTTTTGATCAGTTTTTTTTTACATTTTTTACCCATTTTTATTGAGTCTTTACATAGTTTTTTTCGTATTTTACCAATTTTTCTAAAACTTTTTACAATTTCTGATCAACCTTTTGCAGTTTTTACGAAATTTTGATGATTTTTAACAATATTTTTCATAATTTAGGTCAATTTTTACCCATTTTAAAGGCTTTTACTCATGATTTTTGAACAGTTTTGTGCATTTTTTACTCGTTTTAATTGAATTTTTACCCACTTTTCGATGATTATTGATGATTTTTTACAAGATTAGGTCCACTTTCAGGTATTTTTCAAACTTTCTAAAAATAGTTGACATTAATCTGCACTTTTTACTAAATTATTATTCAATTTTTGTTGTTTTTTTACAACATTTTTCAGATTTACACAATTTTTCACCAGTTTTTCAACATTTTTTTATAATTTTGTGCAGTTTTTACCCGATTGTACCAAATTTTTACCCTGTTTTCCATGATTTTCTACAGAAAATTGATCAAAAATCATGAAAAAAATGTTGAAAATTTGATGAAAGTTGACCTAAAACATGAAAAAAATTATTTTGAAAATTGGACAAAAATTATTAAAAATTATTAAAAATTGGGTAAAAATTGAACTAAAATGGATAAAAAGTGCAAAAAATTGATCAAACCCACGACAAAAATGTAAATCGGATGAAAATTGAACAAAAGTATGGAAAAGATCGTTAAAAATAGTCGATTCTGAACCAATTTACTGCATTTTTTATCATTTTTTTTTTCAAATTTTCAACACACTCTCAATGATATTAAACAACTTTTCAAAAGAAGGTTGTGATATTCTTGAATAAAACCGTTAAAAAAATGAACTTTATGGATCAAGTAATTTCTGAGTAAATGGAACACAAAGCAGGAATCCGGTTTATCCATGCTTAAATTCACACCCCAATTTTATGATTTTCTTCATCTCCCTAAAACATTTTTTTTTAATTCCCTAAATTTTACTTCAAAATTTAGTATGCCTGCGTAATATTTTTAGCCTGATTTTCTATGTCATATTGTCATGAACAGGCTATTACAGTCTACCGACCAACGGTGGGTGAGGGGGGAGGAATATCAACAAAATCCGTTTTGGGGTCCTAGAAGATTCATTAAGTCGATTTTTCCTATTTTTTTCAAAGTTCTTTAATCATTTTTTTTTAATTTTTATTTTTCATCACTTAAAAATGGATTTTCTCCTACTGCATGCATTCTGCTAGAAAAATTTGTAACCCTTATCTCGTTCTCTTTCCCCTTTCCCCCCTCCCTAAATAAGCGTGAGATAGGGTCAGAAACAGAGTCAATTCCCCAAATTTCAACAGCTTTTACTAAGGATGCCCTTTACCTTGAGTATGTATGTGGGAGGGGGAGGGGGTTAACTCATAATAAAGATTTTATTAAAAATCACCTTACTTATAGAACCCCGTAGTACCACCCAATTTCAGGTGTGAGGGCTCAAATTATGTATGGTTTCTGTCCCAGTCAAAGAAAAATGGTTCAACTCTTCCTATGGATATTTTTGTCAATCTTTGATCTCTCATAACTCCTACAATTTTGATCTTAGACAAAAAACCATTCATATGTTTCATGTTCAGTTTGTTGTGCTCTACAAGATGATATCTTTATTTTTTGAAAAAACCCCAAAAATTGAAAGACTTAGCCTACAATACTCGAAAATTTTGTAAATATACGAATTTACTCGCTTCCATTTGGTCAAAATATAGTTTAAAGGTGTTTTGGAATTGAAAGGGAAAAAAATTAAAGGAAATTCAAAATAAGGGACACCCTACTGCACAGCATTACCCATGCTGAAAAGGTGGGGGAGGGGGCTGCGATCGTTACCATCGAATCTTCAGAAGAATTGGCAGCAAATAGAAAAGAGGATTGAGTTGTTGGTAAAAAACCTACGAGTATGTAGTGTACCTATTGTAGAAAATTACCGATCAATTTAAATGGAAATTATATTCCCATCAGGCCTCATCCTGCACGAATCTCCCTAGGCGATTATGGTACCTTGTCTACCTACCTAGTACCTACTATTGTACGTCTACGTACTTGTACATATATTTTTTTTTATTGTAATGTCGGTCGCTCGTCACCTTTGTATGGCTGGCGACCTATGGCATTAATTTGCATTTTTCTTCCGCTCGCTGGCTCCCTCCCTCGCCCGCTACAACAGCCAAGTAGAACAACTAATCGCAAATACGTACAATTGAAGCAGGTAGAATTATCAAAGCGAGCTGTGTGTAGTGCGGGTGGTGGTGGTGGTAATAACAAACGATGCGAATAGATACATTGTACGATGGCGTGGTGGAGGAGAGAGAAGTAGACTGGACTGAAAAAAATTTGTACTATAAATTTGATCTGTTCGAAGGAGATGAAACTGGTTTGGCGCAGTATGCTAGAACGTGAGACGCCGCTGCGAAACCAGAGACGGGGTAACAGGCAGGCTAAAACTTATACTCGTATAAAAGTGTACACTGCTGTTGTACGAGTCGTCATCGCTAAGTAGCGATGAAGAATCGACCCAACGCCACAGGAGTAATAATCACAAGCCGTACAACTACCTGTATATGTAGTATGTACCCCTCTCCACCTGAGTGCTATACCTGGTACGTACAATTGTTTATAATTGTACTTTACACCTCATCAAGGAGGCATGGTATCGAGCCGCGTAGCAGAGCCTGTAGTAACAGACATCATAGGCTGTGCTCTTTGCAGACAATACCAGACTGGTAAACCAAATCGTATAGAATGCTGTGTATTTAAAAGTGACCTAATTGCGGTATTGTTTAATGCTATGCAACGTAGCACGCGTGCGCTTAGAACATTTCCTTTGGGTTTTTAGTTTTTGTTTTTCGCCGGGCTGTGTGGCAGGGGCTATGGTATGTAAGACGATGACGATGATGATGGTGATGAGGACGACGAAGACGACGACGACGACGATGTCGAGGTGAATAAGAAATGAGGAAATTACCAAACAACGCCGCATAGCGCCGCGAACGCTGACAGTATAAGGTTGAAAAAGAAGTTGGGCTAACTTTTACTTTATGTCCATTATGAGGTGTACTGTATGTACTCTGAAGACACTGGTTGTACTGTACTTAGATGTTTGTTTGAACGGACGGAAATCCGTTATGGTGTGTCGACAAATGGGAAAAGTTTTTTTTTTTCTTCTTTCTTTCTTTCTCTCTTTCTTTCCAACGCGAACTGATGCGTGAATTTCTCAAGATAGATAGGTATAGTACCTACCGTACGTACCAGTAAATGTATGCGAAAGAGTCATTACGATGTTAATGAACGCGCCGATGTACTAATAAAGACACAACTCGAAAAGATACGTTTATGGGAAGATATGTACTCGTATTTCTGCGACTGTTATTCATTGGTGGAATTGTCTTGCATTTTATCAAATATTGCACTTAAAAAAGTACACGTACTCGAGTCGTGACGAATGCTTAGATTTACTGCTCCAGGATGTGGAATTCAAAGTTACGAAATATTACGTCTTATGTTTGTTTTTTTTTTTCATCTCAATTAAATTGAAATGTTGGCCTATTATCATTCGGTGTGTACGTATTTTATTTTGATTTTCAAAGCAAACGAGTCCACGTTATCCAAAAAAGGAGGAAGAGAGATTTTTTTTCTTCCATAACCTATATACCTACTAAATCTACGAATATTTTTCGACCATTTTTGGACCTGCTTGATGGAAATATTTCGTTACATTTATCTCGACCTATTTCACTCGGTTTCTCTTGCAAACTAAATTCGTTCAGATTTTCAAATTCGCACTTGGCGTTTGGTTTGGTGAAGTATTACACCATCAAATATCAACTTATTTCCTTAATTCGACTTCTTTTTGCTCCATTCTGGCTTACAAGTTACCGAAAAGTTGAAGAGAGCGGTACCAGCGAGTCGAATCGAGAAAATAAGTTTACATTCGATCTTAGGCATTGTAAAATTAGTACAAATCTATGTGCTACTCGCTGTTTTAATTTTTGTTGTTGATTTTTATATTGATATGGTGACGGGGAAGGGGGTACGATCCTAAAGAATGAGTCCTGAAAGTGTGCCATTTGATGTTTGCAAATTTTCAAATTTTTGATCACATGGATATGGATGGATAGGGGGAGGGGGGAGGGGGGAGGATTGAAAAAAAATTAGCCAGTATTTGAATTCGGTGTTACAAAATTTGATAGAAATGAGTAAAATTGCAAAAAATTAGCTTTAGTAGGTGAAAAAAAAAAATTTAGCCGGATTTTCGTGGCATAGTAGAACCATGAGAATTAAAAAAAAGCATCGCGAAACGATCGGTTCAAAGAAGCCAAAAATTCTAAACCCTTAAAAGGCACATCTAAAGTCCCTACTAAATATACATACCTAATTTTAAGTTCCTAGTCTAATTGGGAGGGGAGTTATGCGACGAACAAACTAAAAAAATGAGAAAAAAAACGACAAAAACCCATTTCATAGAGGCTGGGCAGGGGCGAAACAGGGTCAAAAAGTCGAGACCCCCAAAAGGCACATCTAAGGCACTTACTAATTGTACATGCCTAATTTCAAGTTCCTAATCTAATATGGAGGGGAGTTATGCGACGAAAAAACCACCAAAAACCCACTGCTTAGAGGCTATGAAGGGGTGAATTGGGAATGAAAAGTCGAGACCCACGAAACGCATATTTAGGGCCCCTACAAAATGCACATACCTAATTTCAAGTTCTGGGTTCAATTTGGAGGGGAATTGTGTGAGGAACAAACTCAAAAAAATCCAAAAATGAGAAAGAGCA
Organism: Ferrisia virgata; assembly: GCA_900060175.1. Classification (NCBI taxonomy): domain Eukaryota; kingdom Metazoa; phylum Arthropoda; class Insecta; order Hemiptera; family Pseudococcidae; genus Ferrisia; species Ferrisia virgata. The sequence continues at coordinate 29,905 of FIZR01006013.1, forward strand.
ATCAAAAAATTACTTGGGGGGGGGGTGTAAGGGGGGTGTAACAGAGCTAAAAAGTTGAACCCCCAAAAGGCACATGTAGGGCCCCAACTGAATGTACATATCAAATATCAACTTCCCAACTCAATTTGGTGGGGAGATAAAGGAGAAACAGCCCTTTCTCAGGTTTAAAAAGGGGGAAAAACCCCATATCTCCCCTCCTAATTGACTTAGGAAATTGATTTTTGGGTATGTTATACAACTTTTGATTCTCTATCAATTAGCTTAAAAAGGGACCATTTATGTGTTTTTGACCTTTCAGCACCCCCTCCCCCAAAATGGGGCATGACTGAATTTTGATTCAAATTTATCTCCACTCATATATGTCTAATCCGTCACCAAACTGATCCAATTGACCGAATTGGAGCGATTTAGGTCGGTATCAAGCGCAGTAAATGATTTTAAAGTTCGGAAAAAAAATAAAAAAATAAATATCTGACATGGCTAAAAATTGTTTTGATGGTCTTCTAGGACCCCAAAACGGATTTTGTTGATATAGCCCCCCCCTCATGCGCCGTTGGTCGATAGACTGTATTAGCCTGGTTTTCATTGACAATATGACACAGAAAATCAGGTTAAAAAGTGCAAAATATTGATCGAAAATCACAAAAAAAAAAATAAAAAAAAAATAGCAGAAAATTGGGTGAAAATATACCTAAAATTAGAAGAAAATAAAAATTCTTAAAAACCATCAAATTTCGAGTAAAAATTTGATAAAAATGGTCAAGAAGTGCAAGAATTTGATCACAAATCAAGAACAGTTATTAAAAAATATGGAAATTTAATTAAGATATGAAAAAAGAAATCATCCAAAATTGGGTATAAAATTGAAAAATGGTTATAATGCGCAGAAAAGTTGAATAAAAAATGAAAAAAATTGTTGAAAATTGAAATCGAAAATTGGTCAAAAATTGGGTCAAGGTCTGTCACTAAAATTGATGATTGGATCGAAATTTTTGAGATGGCTCATTGGTCATACTTGTAGATGTCTGTACAACCTCACCTATGGTGAAAAGGGGGGCATCTACTACACATCTTTCCTAATGCCATCTCTTGACTCTATTGCGTCTTGAGCAGGTTATCGATTACAACGAAAAAGAAAGATCACCAATTAATATGACAACTCAAGTAAAGAAGTTGAGAAATTCCTTGTTGTTTTCTTTCGACTGGGTACATATCTAGACGTATTCGTATGTACCTACATCTATAGTATGATGATCAAGCCGCAGTCAATTTCGACCTCATCAAAGCATCGACGCTGTAAATTATCTCGAGTGAACGGAGGCTCGTTGATGCAATTTACAGTCATTGCATCTACTAATTCTCAACAGGTAGTTAGAGGAGAACGGGGCGCGGTGGGGTCTGGGGTCGCCACGCCGTCAAGTAAATGAGTAATTGTTATCGAGGACGAAGCTATCGTCTCGTAGCTGTAACAATTGCAGATAATGGGCATGTGCTTTTGAAAGATGATAAGTTCCAAGTACACGATGGTGTAAACTAGCTATTATAGCGCGTTATAAGTATAAAATATCCATAAAAAGCGTACTCGTAATTCCTACCATAAAATTATGACCAGAATTTAGAGAACAAATCATTAAAGAGCGCTGATTTTTCATACGAAATTGAGAATGTGAGAGAGAAAAAGAAAGAAAGAGAGAGAGACAGAGACCGACAGACCGAGTTGATTTTGTAATGAATAGTTGAAATTTCGAACAGGCATTAAAGAACCTTTACTAAATCTGCTACATGCCGAATTTAAATCAGCTGAGTTCAATTTGGAAGAGGGTAATGCGAGGGATAAACCGAACAAACAGCAAATATCGCGTAAAAACTAGTCACTTTTTTGAAGCTGTGAGAGGATGCGAGTGGACAGAAAAGTCGAAACATCGAAAAGACTCATCTAGGATCATCACTGAATTTACATATGAAATTTCAATCTCCTGACTCAATTTGAAGGGAAGATATGCAAACAACAAACTTGAAAACCAACAAAAACCACCCAAAATGCAACTTCTTCCAGACTGGTAGGGGGTTCAAAGAGGGTAAAATCCGTATCAAATCAACATGCCACATATAAACACCCTATCCCAATTTGGAAGGGAGATCTGAGCGGGACAATCATGAAACTAGAGTTAATCATACATAGATTCCAATCTATGATTGAATTTGAGTAACTCCTAAACTATTTTAATCTGCGTTGAATCTTTCGAAACCATTCCAACTTGTGATTATTATGAATTTAAAAGATACTTTGCAAAAAGTGAGCTGAAATTGAGCTTTTTTTGCAAAAAAATCTCAGCTCCCTGTGTATAAAATTGCAGCTAAATGTAATCAACTGCTCTTTTTTATGAGCCGAATCAACTGTAAAAATTTTAAAACGATCCATCCTCTTTAACAAGAGATATGGCGTTAGAAAAGAATGGCTTGAAAATGGAAAACTTTCAACTTTGACAAACTATTCCAACTTGCAAGCTTATTTAAAACATTTGAAAGGGGTTGAAATTTTTGAAATTGTTCCGATTTGTGACTCTTATGAATTTTCAGAGATACTTAATCAGCTTCTAGTGCATATATCCTAATCACCGTGAAAATTTCAAGTCGATTGGTTAACCTTTACCATAGTTATCACGTTAGAAAGAAACTAGTTTAGAATAGGTTTTTTTTTTTTTTGGCAAAAGCTCAGCTGAGCAACAAAATCCAACCAGCTCTTCTTTTGTATGAACTAAACCTCATGTAAAAATTTCAATGCAATCCACCAAGTTTAACGAGAGAAATCGTATTAAAAAAGAATGGCTTCAACCTTTTAAATTGGAAAAAATTTGACCAATTAGAAGCCTTCAACAAACTTTGAGGACATTTTTCACTTAAACGGTGAGTTTCCGAGTGAAATGCGTAAGAACCACGATCAAAATGCTCTCCATTTTTCTATTACGATGCATGTATGGTGAGATATTTGTAAAAAACTTTGAACTTTGAAAACTTAACTTCTTCGTACTTGGATCGACTTCAAAAAATCGAATAAGCTTTTCTGCAATATGTAATTTAAATGCAGTAAAATTTTCAAGTTGATTGCTCAAGTTTAACGGTAATTATCGTGTTAGAAAGACACTACCCAAATTTGAGCTTTTTTAAAATTTAATCAGCTCTTCTTCTTTATGAGCTGGGCCTACTATAAACATTTCAAAGAAATTGATATTGGTCAAGTTTTACTACAGAAATCGTGTTTGACAGAAATTTAGCTTTAACAAATAGGCAAAAAATAAAAAAACTTTCAACCAAAGGACAAATAATCGAATTCATCTCAACGCTCAAAAATCAAAATATTGACCCGCTAACCATTATCTTAAATAAACAAAATCCTTTTCCACCATGGATTCTCAAACTGTTTGAAATTAATTTAACCTCGAATAACTATAAAAAGACGGATTACCCTTCTCACATAATCAGAAATCACTATCTAGAAGCCATACAAAAATACTCCGAACACACATTGTGTTTCACTAATGGCTCAAAATCAGATCCTGAATACTCCGGATATGCTTTCTCTGTTGGCAATAAAA
>FIZR01006016.1:0-16018 GCA_900060175.1 Ferrisia virgata
GCCATGTATTTTAGTTTCGATTTTTTTTAATGATGTATTGTACCTACTTAAATTTAATAATCCGCTCGTTTGAAATAAAACTTTCAATTTTTCTGTATGCGAGTATTAATTTGATGAAATTTTGATAATTATTGGTAATAAACTACTAAACAAAATGCAAGAATTAATCTTGGGAAGTGATTTTTACTATCGATTGATGGTAAATAATTCTACAAATTACAAGCAAAAGTAATCAAGAAAACTTTTTATTTAATATACCCACATTTAATAATTGCATCTACCTATTATGGATAAAATGTGGTAAGAGAAGTGCATATTTAATGGAGTACAGGTATTTGGTACATACCTCGATCTACCTACCTCATCATTAACGAAACTGAATTTTTTATTCGGTAAGTACCTATAATTTCAATACTTAACTTTATATTTTTCCTAAAATTCTTATTGCATGGTGGTATATTTGAAAACGTTTCTTCTATTTCTTTCTTTAAAAAATTACAACATTAATTTTTTTCAATTTTTTAAAGACCAAGTATGTGTGTTTGGGAAGCAACTGGAACAGCTGTATCGAAATTTTACATTGAAATTTTTCTTTTAAAAAGAATTTCTAATTATTGACCGAAAATTTTTATATCCTCTGCCAACTTTAAATGATTACTACATAGTTTTTTAATTTCTCTAATCGGAAATTTGGTGCAAAATATACCTTCCGTTAAAAAGAAAATAAGGAATTGAAAATTTCTCTGAAAGTATCTCTTTGCAACAAAAAGGCAATTTGAAATGATGTTTTGAAAATGAACTTCCTTTTTGAAACCATATGAAAGTCTATGGGTACCACTTTTGAAAAATTAACAATATTTTAGTTCTTTCGGATGATTAGAAGTGGCAATTTTCCATTTTCTGCTTTCATGTTCTGCAGTTTTCAGTATCTTTTTCATGTTTTTTTATCACTGAAGTTGCATTAAGACGGAATTGTTGATTTATTACATGCATTATAAATCATTCTCTGTGTGTGTTTTTTAAAAATACTTTAGCCCACTGTTTTTAAAAAATACTTTAGCCCACGAAGCAATGCCCAACATTTAAAAAAAAAAACTCGTATCGAATAGTCTTTTCAGTTACGTTCTTGATAAAAAATTTTTTGATGTTTTTTCTCAATTTCAAAGGTTTAAATTCTTACATTTTTTTTGCTCTTATCACTAGTGCGCCCTATCACATTTTGATTTTTGAAATTCATTACAAGAATGACCTGTTTTTCAGCTGTTTTGAAAAGTTTGCGGACAATAAGGAAAAAGAGTTGCGAAATGATATCAAATGAGCATATTAAAAATTTGTGGTTCCAAGTTGACCTATTTTGGTTTAAAACTTTCAAAATCCATATTAAAATTTAGAAAAAATTCTCTATTTGATTTTTTTTGGTATTACAGTGTCAGAGTAGCCCACATGATTTTCTCGACTCTTTTCGCTATTCAATGGATGTAAAATTAAATCATGTTTAAAATTGGAAAAAATCTAATACCTCGAATTTTTTTGGTAAAAAAAGCGAAAAAAATACTTTCAATTATTATTTGCATGTTTAAACAGGATTTTAGAATGTGAGAAAGGCGAAAAAACTTACGGAAATTTTTCTGGTTTCGTGTGTTCCTCTATAACCCGTTAATACAAAAAATCAAAAAAATGTTTTTTAATTTTTTTCGGAAATTTTGAAATTTCAAATCACAAGCTGGTGAGGTAAGGGCCAAGTTGGAGACCAAGTTTTTACCATGCTTATTTCACATCGTTTCGCAAATTTTTTACCACACCTTCCCCCTCACCACAAACATTAAACGCCCTAATACATATCAGGGTAAGTTACTTCTTGTTTTTTGAAAATTTATAAACAGTGAGGTCACAATATCCGCGAAATAACCTTAAAAAGATATGCTAAAAATTTTAAAATTTTTTTCCCCAAAATAAAATTATCGAAGATGTCAAGTTATTATTTTTCAATATATTATAATATGCCTATTGTAGGTAATAAAAATGGTAAACAAGGAGGTAAATCGGAGGTAAATCTATAGACACCTCTGTTTTATTAATTATACAAGTTGCATTATCAATTTATTCCAAGCTTATTTTCGGTGATTTCTTTTAATTTGAATTTTTGTATTTTTCCGGACGCCGTTTTCGGATAATTTTCACAAAATGACACGTATTGTGGAATTTTAAACGATGCAATCTGAAATTGAAAATTGTATGTACCATCGCACACTTGAAATAAAAAAAATGCAATACGTGCTCAGCTGAAAAAATTACTTTTCCTTCGCAGTATTTTCTCACGTCTTCTTCGCTTAGTTTAGAATCTTCTGTTTTTATTATAGCTGCTGCTACTTTCTCCCCTAATCTAGCATCGTTTATTCCGTACACCTCAAAGTGATTTAAAAAAAAAAAAAAGAATTTTATGTATTTATCGTATTTGCTTATTAGGAGTTTTTTTGGGAAAAGTTATCTCTTACTTGTACATCAATAACACCTGGATGTTGAATAATAACTTCCTCTACTTCTTTCGGCTCGATATTTTCTCCACCTCTGATGATTATCTCTTTGATACGACCAACTATTTGTGCATATCCATTTTCCAATAATATAAATCGATCTCTATGCATACAAATTAATAAAAATACATCATTAGAAAAAAAATTCTGCGAATATTTCAACATGGAAATTTGTTCGTACCCGCTATGAAACCATCCATCATCTGTTAACACTGCTTTAGTTTTCTCTGGCTCTTTGTAGTATCCTTTCATTACCATGTATCCTCTAAAACACATTTCTCCCGGCGTTCCAAATGGTACCAATTGATTATTATCGTTAACAACTTTGACCTAGTTGAGTAAAAAATATCGTACATGAAATCTAGATTGGTACTCATATTTTAAGGAAATTTGACCTAGTTGAATAAAAAATATCGTACATGAAATCTAGATTGGTACTCATATTTTAAGGAAATTTGACCTAGTTGAATAAAAAATATCGTACATGAAATCTAGATTGGTACTCATATTTTAAGGAAATTTGACCTAGTTGAATAAAAAATATCGTACATGAAATCTAGATTGGTACTCATATTTTAAGGAAATTTGAAATTTTCATTTATCATGTGCATACCTCGACATGTTCTAAGATGTAACCGACAGTCGATTGAAGCACTTCATCGGGATCATTTAGTAATGATATAAATGTTGTGGGACTGGTCTCTGTCATACCGTAACCGCACTGAAAAATCACATATGGATGTAGCGAGTAGGTTAAGGACTTTCAATTTTAAGATTTTTGGAGGGGAGTAGTAAAAAAAAGTTGAAATAAAGTTAAATAAACGTGGTAACAATTTGAGGTCCCTAACTCATTCTTGACTCCTTTCAAATTGAATTAAGAAGGGAGTGTTAATATAACCTTAAAATAGACTTTGAAAACTTCAGGGAGGCTTGTAAGAACCCTCTTTTTAAACTAGTAACTCAACATTTTTGCAAATTTTTCGGAGTGGTGGCCCCTCTGTAGAAAAACCTTGTACGAGAATTATTTCTTCTGTGACCTTTTAACAACTGGCTTTTAGAGACTACAGGGGAGGGACCACCATTTCAAAAAAACTGGAGGGGTCTTACAAGACCCCCTGAAGTTCTCAAAGTTCATTTCAAGGTCATATTTAGGGTTCGAAAAATCTGAAAAATTCCACAACACTTACCCGAAGTACCTTCATATTCATACCAAGTTTGAAAAAATTGGCATAAAAAGCATCTTTTACTAATGCAAATCGTCCTTTTTACCCTGCTATAGTTTTTAATGGCAGCTTTGGACATTTTTTTTGACAATTTCGAAAAACTGAATTCAAAATTGGGCAAAATTTTTATATTCCGTTGCGCTGCTTCGATTACACAATTTTAATCTTATTTTTTGAGCTTGATACTAAATTTATAAAAAACCTGAAGGGGGTTATAACTTTATATTTTCTTATAAACAGGACTCTTTAAATCTTATCATTACCCCCTTACGGCATGGCGTCCTCAAAAAAACCTTTGGGAAAGTGTTGGACACCTCGGAATCGTATACTTCTGAAAGACTAAAGCTGTGACTAGAATGAAAATGTCATCTTAAAAAATTTAGCTATTTTGATATAAGGGACGAGTCTTTCTTTTGCCGAAATTTTCATTATTTAGCTGCGGCAAGGAATTGAATGCTCACCGGCAGCAAACACTTACATCCTTCACCTATTCGTGCTTATCACAACGATGAACCTACTTACTGAGAATTCAGCATTTTTAAATAATTTTTTCAATTGTACGATCGTATCTGGTAAACATAATGCGCCTCCGGTAAAGAATCGTTTAACCGAGGACATTTTTTCACAAATTTTAGGATCGTTTTGAGCTCTATTTTTCGTTATTCTAATAAGATCAATGTACATTGTCGGAGTACCGTAAACCAAGGTGCATCTGTAACAAAAATTATTCAATTATCGATCCGAGTATTGAAAAATAATATCCTGGTTGGTTGCTTTATGTATTTCTTACTTGTCTTCTATGATCGAATCTATGGATTTATTTGGACTAAATTTAACGCTGGCCATAATGAGCGTAGATCCGGTTAAAATGGACGTGAAAATTCCCGCTACTGCTCCGTACGTATGGAAGAATGGTACTTGGCATAAAATTCGAGCTTTCTACCCATTAATTATTGTATTATTAATTGTGGAAAATTTTTATTCGAAGTCTGTATAGTAAAGAAATGGATACGTTACATTTTCAAACAATCCTAAACGGGTTCCTACAGATGTTGCATTATTAATCAAATTATGATGCGTTAACAAAACTCCCTTCGGTTTACTCGTGGTTCCCTGTTGGAGAAGTTATTAACGTTATTGATGAAATGTAGGCATACGAATTTCAAAATTATATTTTTAATAGGTTTTTGATTACCGAAGTAAATTGTATGTTGCAAATGTCAAAAGTACTAATTTCTGTTTGGCTATTTTTAATTTTTTGTATCTGTTCGCTGGTCGTTGTGGCGAATAGATCGTTCCATTTAAATACTCCCCTGAAACATATAATAAATGTATTAGCGTACAGAATGACGTAGCCACCGAAGAGAGCTCTAAACACCCCCGTTCATTTTTTCATCTTAAAACGACTAAAATCTTTACAAAATTCCATTTTTTCTAAATTTCACCCATACCATTTAATTATTTTTTTTTTTTTTTTTTTTTTAGAAATTCAGGTTCAAAAAAATGCTTAGTTTTTTTAAATTTCCCCCATACCAATTAATTTTTTTTTTTTTTTTTTTTTTTTTAGAAATTCAGGTTCAGAAAAATGCTTAGTTTATAGAAAAAGTGTAAACATTCTCGTTTGAGCCATTCGTTCATTGTAGTACAATAATATCAGCAGCAAAAAAATCCCGAACCAGATAAAATTCAAAGTAAGTTAAATTTTGTATTATATGTTGATTTTTGCCCGTGTACCGTCTCAGGGAAGCTTCAACTGAAAAAATTGCAACAGTATAAAAATATTCTACACTTAATCCTGTATCAGATGAAATTTTCATTTTTTGAAAATAATTTTACAAATTAGTCGTCGTCTGGACCATTTTTAAATTTTCCTATATTGTTACAATTTTAAACATGCTTTCAATCGCAAACGTGATCTGATCTAGAAGTGACCTATGTTTAATTCTGTATCAGATGAATTAATTAGTATTCTTTTGCATGTCAAAAAATTGGGTCCCAATACCAGAGAGAAGCAAAATATCATTTGATAGGCAACTTTTTTACTTTTTTGGTATGTGTACTCAAGTATTTTTTCACTTTTCTTGCAAAAAATGTAAATTCAGAACGAGTAAGATGAAAATACCAATTTTTAGCCCCTACTCGTTTCGGGGCCCAATTTTGTTACTTTCAAGAAAACTGATATCGAATTAAACGTATATTACTTTTAGATCAGATCATTTCTGCGATTGAAAGCATATTTCGGAAGTTACAAACAAATTTATAATGCTGAAAGAAGAAAATTTAAGAAGGGGGTCCACTTTGAGCAGCCTTTACTACGTAAAGAATTGAGTTTTTTCAGAAAATGAATTTCATATGATAGAAGATTAGTGAAGTGAAACTTTTTTCCTCTTCTAAATTATACCATAATCAACGCATAAACCAACATTTAGCTCGCTATGAATTTTGTCTGGGTCAGCACCTTATTTGATTTACCTGTTGGCAGACCTGATTATATGCAAAAAGCAATAGGAGTAAAATGATTGTTTATCTGGATTGTTTTCGTATAAAACAGATGCCAGCACTAGGGTGGGCGAACAGGATGACTTCATAAGAATTGGGTAAACATTTCAGCTCCCTACTCATTATTGCAAAACATACATAAAATTCGAAAATTTTCAAAGAATTGATTGAAAATTGTTTTCCAAAAATGGGAGTTATTTTACTTACATAATTTAAACTCAAAATGATCACTAGGGACTATTTTTCAACATGACTCCTCTTTTGAAGGATTTTGTAAAAATATCAGTTTTGACATTATTCCACGATTTTCTGGAATACTACAAACGAAAATTTTTTTGAGAAATGCCCTCCTGAAATGGATGTAGGATATCAATTTTAGACAATTAAGTGGAGATTTTCAATTTTATCCCTAACGAGGGACGCTTATAGAACGTTTTTTTCGTGTTTTTTCAAAAAAATTTTCACATAATTAAATTGTTTTTCCAGTAAATTTTTAATAAAATAGACCAAGTATATTGATCTTCGTCTATTCAAGATTATCCTTTTAGAGGTTCTCGAGTGTTATTCCAGCATACAAAAATGCTGTATAAATGGTCCAAAAAAAGAGCAAAAAAATAAAAATTGTCTTTGAGAGTCTAAAGTAGATAAAATGTTTCTCTTTTAATGAGGGTTTTTTCAAAAAAATAATTTTCTTAATTTTTTACGAATTTATTTTAAAATGTGCAGAAAAAAGATCTTTTTCAGGAATCCTGAAAAATCGTCCGTGCAGGATAAAATTCAAATATTGAGCTTAATCGTCCAAAATTGATGTCGTACGTCCATTTCAGGGGGGAAGGGGTTCTCAAAAAATTTCCTTTATATTTTTTTGGAAAATTGTGAAAAAACGCCAAAATTTACCTCTTTTAAAAATCCTTGAAAAGAGCAGTAATGATGAAAACTTGTCAGTAATGCTTTTTTTTGGGGTTCAATTATGTATATTAATCCCATTTTTGGAAAAAATTTTCAAAAAAATTGTTTATTTAATTTTTTGAAAATTTTTGTCATTTAAGTGAATTTGACGAGTTTTTAAAAGTGAGCTAGAGGCTGAAATTTTTACCACTAATATTTGATGTCATTTCGAAACTATTGTAACCTCTCTGCGCCGTTCGCTGACTTCCGAAAAAAAAATCGACTCACCCCCACACCTTTCCTGGCAATCCTAAATACATAATTGGAGCAGTACAAATTTTCAGAAACTTGAATCGAAGCAATGCTGCTTTTCTTCAACAAAGAATGATTAAGATATCGATGCATAAATATTAAAAGATGTTTTTTTAAAATAGGTTTAATTTTTTTTGGAAATTCCATACATTTAAAATCATGATTTTAGATTTAAATTTGTGGGAGTTATTCAAAAAAAAAAAAAATAAAGATGAACGATAACTTTTAACAAGTTTTCATTAGATGGAAGGAGAAAATTCACTGAATAATGTAAAACGAGCGAAATGGTATAAGAATATTCAATTTAGAAAAATTTTAAGATTTTAGAAAAGAGCAACTTCGCTTATAACATGGAAAAGATATCCTTTCGGGTATTTTTAGCAATTAAGAACACGAAATCTACTTGGTAAACACAAATAGCTAAGAACTAACAAACGAGAGAGATATAGGCAATTATATCTCGTACGAGACGTGAGAGAATAGCCACATATATCAATGCAGAGGAAACTATACGAACAATAAATGATAAGCGTGTACGAGTTATAATTACCTATATCTCTCTCTTTTCTTAGTTCTAAAAATTTCGCTTGTACATTTCGCATATATACAAAAATTAAGGTCTAATCATCCGTCCACATATTGGTATAGTTGGTAACGCATTGGATCCACAATCCAGAGAATCCAGGTTCGATTCTCGGAACGGGTGGCGAATTGTCTGACAAAAATTCCGTATTTAAGAATAACCTCAATGCAAATACCTAAACTGGTAACGTTTGTGGGAAAATATGAGATGAACTGCTAGGTAGGTTAGTAGTTTAATGTTCATTTGTATCTCTTTCTCTATCTAGTACTCGGAAGCAAATCGCCATCCTCGAAACAAATACTTGTAAAGTCCATTTATTTGAATATGTTTTAATACGAGCTGTCGAACTTGTAGACAGTGTACAATGGACCAATGCAAAACAATAGAGCTGAGCCCTAATGGTGCGTCGTCGAGTCTCCCGCATAGCTAAAGGTACCACGTATAGCAATGTTGATGAAGTATGGTTGAAAAAACGCGCAACTAATGTGCATAAAACCGAACCGATTGTACATCTACCTATGTATGTTCAATGCTTTTGATAATCTCTCATGGTGACAACCTTATCTTATATTTTACAAATACACGTGACCTTCGCAGTTATAAAGTTTTTAAAACGAACGCTTCGCTTGGCACGAATAAAGAATAATGACCTTTGACTACAAACCTCAATTTTTACTACTGAAATGTTTATCGACGTTTTTTTTTTTTTCCAATGGTAAATACATATTTCTGATACCTTTTGCGTCCTGCTATCTGCGTAATTCGGGTTGCAGAAATTGAAAAGCTACCTATAGACCTACGCAACTCTGCGTTTATTCGCGAAATGCCATGCCATACGAATAAAATTTTTTTAAATTGCTTAGGCTCCAGTTTACGATAATATCAAGCTAATAAGAAGAAATAAACACAATAGAAATGTACAAAGTCTATCGTCCGAAACGAAGGTCATTTTAATAATCTTAATTCTCAAAATATTGTTTGAAACTTTAAAAGTCTCAACTTTGCTGCGCCGGAATATGTTTATTTTCAAAGTACTGTACAATGAAGAAAAGAACAAAGCAAGCTTTCTTCTCTTATTGTACTTTTTGTTGGAAAAGTTTGAAATAACCTTGGAATTATTTGCGAGTTTTAGCTGTAATAGTTGTGGTGGTTGGGGCACACTTAAAATGTACGACTTCCCTCATTGCTTTCTTGGACCGAATCACGTAGATCTTTTTTATTCATATTGTATTATATTTGAAATAACAAAGGTTCAGAAAAGCGATTAATTTTTAAATGCAACGTTGCCATATGATTTTCCTTTTTTATCAAATAGGGTTGGTCAAATTTTACTTTTTTTTTGAAAAAATGCCCGATACGGTAAAAATTTTAGTCCTGTTCTCAATTGATTTTTTCAATTCACAAAATTTACTCGAAGTTCAAAAATGGAATTATTACGCATATTTGTGCCCAAAATAATCATTAGCTATATTGCTAAGTTTTCACCATTACTCCCCCTTTCAATGGGTGTTAAAAAATGTCATTTTTATCGGCTCTTCGCAATTTCTTTAAAAAATAAGCAGAGAAGAATATTTTTTTTGAAACAACTATGGAGTGGATGTAGGACATCGACTTCGGACGAAAATATAAAAATTGAATTTTCGAGGAAAATCTCATTACGAACATATCTACTATTTCAGGCCTTCAAATGCAATTTTTTCATTTTTCAATTTTTTTTGAATCTCTGATATATAATGTATTTTTCAAATACGGTTTGGTGATTAAGAACACCTGAAAAAAGGGAAAACGACGAAAAGCAACTTAAAATGTGCTAAGATAAAAAAACTTCCATTACACTGAGAATTTATTGAAAAAACTTTAGTAGAAGTATCTAAGTATCTACGGACTGAATTTTAATTTTTTGAAAATCTGCGAACGGCGGTGTCAAAATAATTGCAAAATGACCTCCAAATGATGTGGGAAACATTTCAACCTCCAAAATTAATTTTTTAAACTTGCAAAACTCACTTAAAGTTCGAAGGTATTCAAAAATTTTCAAAATAACAAATAAAAAATTACTTTGGAAATTTTTTTTCAAAAATGGAATTATTATTTATTCTTGAACTCAAAATGATCATTGTAGGTAAATTTTTGCCATTTATATTTTTTTTTAGAGGTTTTTAAAAAATGTCATTTTTTGCGTTTTTTTATAATTTTCTGAAAAATTAACAAGGAATTTTTTTTTGAAAAACGCCTTCCCGAGATGGGGGCGCTTAAAGAATGGGAGATTTCGTGTTTTTTCAAGAAATTTTTCACATCTTAAAACAATTTTTTCAATAAATTCTTAATAAAATGGAACTAGTACATTTACCTTCGTCTATATGAAATCTGTTTTCCCCACTTTTGCCCTTTTCAGGGGTTCTCAGTTGATATTCCAGCGTACAAAATATAATATAAATGTTTTGAGAAAATTAAAAAAAAATGAAAAATTGCTTTTGAGATTTTGATGTAGATTAAATGTGCCCCTTGTCATAAAATTTTGTTCAAAAAATAATTTTCTCAATTTTTAACGAATTTATTTTAAAATATATAAAAACGTGCTTTTTTGAGTGGCCGAGAAGAATCGACTGTAAATCAACTTCGGCAGATAAAAATTTCTTTGACGTATATTAAAGGCCGATTCAACGAATTAATGAATTTTTTCAGAGAATTTCAGGCGGCAGATACGACAGTGTATTTTTTGAATTTTCAAAAATGACCCAAAAATCAAAAAAATCAATTCCTGCAACTGAAATCTTGATTACGGAGATTTTTTCACATATTATTTCAATGGGAAGCCCCTAGCTAGTGCACAGGGTTCTCTTATTTGGTAATTTTTGAGTTGTTGATATAAATTTGAAATTTTAACTTATCTTTCAATCAGAAATGAAAGCCATTTTGAAAGTTTTATCGACTTTAACTTTTGCAAACAAGGCTCAAAATGCTTCCCGCGACGTTCCCTTTCATATAAATCATGTTACTGTTGGTTCACAGGTGAAGGTGACGTGTTTTTTTTTTCGCCCGTATTCCGGACTAGAACCCACTACAGGTAAAAATCACTAGCGCATGGATCTTCCCACGTGATTATCTCGCAAACGGGATTGTTTTCCACGTTCGCTAAGGCATCAAAAATGTTTTAAATTCTATGGAGAAATTTTTTTGTTCCATAATTTTTTTTTCAAATCCGATATTTTCCGAATTATGAGTATAAATATGCGCGTAAAATTTCTAGTTGCCTGTTAATCCAAATGGCCGCTATATTGTAAGTTTGGCCATCTTTGATCTCAGGTAGGATGATAATATGGCTTAAAGTGTTCCCTAGGATGTCTGCTTTAGAAAGAAACAGGGAAGGATGCACTCTTAACCCCAGCATTTGGAGCAAACAAACGAAAATTCAAGTAAAATTATCGTATAATGTGCCTAGTTAGGTGTAATTTGACCCGCTGAACGCGAATTTCAAATTGGTTTTTTATTCTAGTAGCTTGTAGCGTAACTATGAGCACCTTCCTTGCAGCCTATGTTGTTTCAGTTTTTTATTTTTATACGAATTCACAAAACACCTAGGCCTATGAATAAACGCACATCACCAAAAATTGGGATAGGCTACAGTAGGTTTTCTGGTAACTCTTTTCGTTTATGACCGTTTTGTTTAATCTTGAGCCAGTTTTGATGAAAAAAATTTCAAAATATTCTCATTTTTCATGATTTTTTGCAATTTTTGACGCGACTTAACCCCCAAAATGCAAAAATAACTATTATAGGGGTAAGTATCTATTAAGACATATATTTTGAAAAAAAAAAACTCATGAAGTTATTTTGATTTTTGCGAATTAGAGGTTTAAAATTTTCTTTTACGAATTTCTGACTACCTAATGACTAAAATATTTTGAAAAAATTCTGATATATAGCCCGCTTTGCCCCCATACATTACGGTTAGTTTTAATTCTCCAGCATAAACATGCCTTTACGACGATTTTTCGGTAAAAAATATAGGTTTTTTCGCTGTGGTGTGGAGGGTGGTTCCTGTGCTCAAAAATTTCTTTTAGGGACCCCTAACAATGTTTCATGATAATTTTCAAAATCTGTAGACAAGTACAAGTCAACTATTTCAACCGCTAGCGTAGGTTTTGATGGCTGAAACACAAGATTTTTAAGTTTGAACCCGATTAGAATCCAAGGAAAGTGAAAATTTCGTATATTGGTACTGTGGAGTATCTATTTCAATATTCCCGAACTTCCCTGAAATTGATGCATATTTTAACCTCTGGGGGGGGGGGTGCGAATTTCGGTTTTTCGACTACAACTTCTCATATAACGCAACTACGAAAAATATGTTGAAACCAAAGTTGTAGAACACTAAAATACAAACATTTTTACTCCGGTGCCTTTTTCTGTTGGGAGGGGTTGGGGGGGGGGGGGGCTAGGGCATGCAGAAATAAGTGACGCTTGAAAATTGTTTAATTCACTTTAAGGAGTGGTTGTATTGCATAGTAACTTCCACTATTATGTAAAATAAGAAAAATGCAGGAACAACCCCTTTTCTCAAAATGAGGGGAGGCTTTCCTGAAAACGTCGCAACTTTCTCCGATCGTAGATCGGTTACAATTAAAAGTTCTAAAAATTTGTTCAAACAAACATTGTAGAGCATTAAAAGACGAATATTTTCGTTTTTTTATTTTTAACCTAGATGGCCATAGAGGTGGGGGGGGGGGGGAGGCTACGGAGAAAACCAAAAAACGATATTGAAAAATTCTTTTATTAATCGCATTACGCTAATTAAAGGCAGACAAAAATTTCACGTAACTAAAATCTAATGAGCTCCATTCTGAGGTTTTGGTAGGCACTGAACACGATTTGTACATAAATTCCAGCTCTGAACCGGAATGAAGCTTTTCACGAGGAAGTACAACTTATTTAAGTAATAAGAGATTTTCTAATATAATTTTATTATGTTTTCCCATGCCCCCCTCCCACCATGACCACTCAAGGAAAAAAAATGTTAGTCTTGCGATGTTCTACAACGTTTGTTTGAAGTGAACCCATTTTTCGAATTTTTAATTGTAACTTATCTACGATCGGAGAAAGTTGCGACGTTTTGGAAAGCCCCACCCCCATTTTGAGAAAAGGGGGTTTTTCTCGCATTTTTCTTATTTTATACAGTAGTGGGAAGTACTACTATGCAAAACAACTATTCCTAATAGTGAATTTAGCCGATTTTTGAAAATTATTTGTGTCTTACGTTGAGAAAATTTTCAAACATGACGTATTTCTGCACGCCCTAGCTCCCCCACAAAACCTCCTAGAAGAAAAAGTCAAAGAAATAAAAATATTTGTCTTTTGATATTCTATTACTTCGGTTCAACATATTTTTTCGTAAGTGAGTTATTTGAGAAGTTATCGCCGAAAAACCGTTAGGAAGTTTGGGAATATTGAAATGCATACACCACAGTACCTATAAAATATGCATACGAAATTCTCGTTTTCCTTGAATTTTGATAGGGTTTGGGTGATTTTTGAGTTAAAAAGCCCGTACGAAAACTTATAAGAATCGTAGATATAATACAAGTTTTTAGCAATCAAAATTTAAAGTTACGAATTTCCCAACGATTTCTTTTATTTATCTACTCGATCATTTCGGAGTTCTTAAATTCTTTGTTCATTTTCAACCATAATATTAATGATGGTAAATTAGCAATTCAATATAGGCACCAAACGCAGGTAGCGAATGCGTCGCGACTGCCAGTTCACTGTCGAATCCTTTCCTTCCGCACTTTTTTTTTTTTTTCTTTAGCTGACAGGTATACAGTACGCCATTGAAAAATATCTTTCAAAGGCATGGCATCAACTACGTTTTATATGTCGATCACCCCACGTACAATTCACTTGTATGTTTAAGAATAGAAATACGTTTCATATTGTTTACAGGAGGTAGATACCTGGAACTAGGATAATTGCACTTATACTACAACATCGATGCCTCTAAGGGCGAGGTCGAAAAAAAGCAAAAACGTTTTATTCTTTCTCGTATTCTAACGAACAATACCTACATGTTTGTTTAAAAATTAGTATGGCGTTGGCGAAATTCCACGTAGGTACTTATACATATACTTATTTCAGAAAAAAAAAATCATCGTGCAGGGCTACTTTTGTTAATATTATTACAAAAAGCATATTGTAATCTTTATCTGATCAATAACTTTCTCTCTCACGTGCCAACGCTTATTTGAAAAATTTTCAATGTTCCAAATAACGGAAAAAGGAAAACACAATGGTACCTAAAACCTATATACTTTTTGATTGGCGTCGATTCGAAATATGTCGTATGAGAATTTGTACAAATCTCAAAAGAGTTAACTCGTGTTTGCAAGTTTTTTGCGACAGATTTTCAAATCATTTTTTACCATGTTGTTAGATTACTGTTATAAAATTTAAAACGACTTTTGGAAACTTTAATGCAATATCAAAAGTTACTTTAGTTTTAGACATCAGTAACTTTTTGCTATAAGTTGAAAACACAAGAACTTTCTCGTTTTATACTTTTCTCGTTATTGTTGTAGCGAAAAACGCAGGATGTACGATTGATAGCGATTGTACATGAGTTGGATATTACTATACATATGCTTACGTTAGGTCTGCTCTGTCTATACACACCACACACGTAATGTTTATTACACGTAAATGATGTTTATTGGCGGGACTTTTGCGGTGTAACAAGTTTATGTGTGTTGTGTGTAACGTGTACGTGTAGGTTATAGATTTAGGTATATACGGATCACGAAGTTTGTTGTATCGTTGGTAAACATTATTCCAAATGCTAAAGGTTACTTTTGATGTTGATTTTTAGTCAGTATACTATATATTTAAGCAAGGCAGTTAAGATTTTATAAGTCAAAATGGAGTAGTGAGAAGACAACGATGACTACGACGACGAAAATTTAAGCAAAAATAATGTCGAATTGAGACGATACACGATGAACGAGATTTGGTTTATTTATATTACGTATCGTATCGTATCGTAACGTAACGTAACGTAACGTATACTCACTTGTACGACGTTTCGGTGAACATAATAACTGTCTTGAGTAATGGCGCGTGTTTACTGGTGATATGGGTGTTATAGTCGTGGTCTTGAATTTCGGGTATAGCACTTTTTAAAGTATCGTAGAAATTACGGTCGCTAAGCTTTTCATCCATGATTATAGCTTTCACGTCGCCGATATTCAAACACGCCAAAACTTCCGGACCTTCGTACAAGGGATTCAGATTCACCTGTAAGTTGGGTTCGAGCATATTATACACTGTAGAGTTCAATTTTCCATATTCGGTTTCGATGGGCAATACGAAGTGTGAGGTGTAATTATTCAAAATCTTTGGAAAGCGTGTAAAAGGGGTTGCGTCGTGTCGCGTCGCCTCGTATTATTCGCCAATGTAATGAAATATTCATTTCGTATTCTCTCTCTTTCTCTCTCTCTCTCTCTCTCTCTCTCTCTCTTTATAGGTATCTACTTATATGCAGGTATACAGGTACTTAGAGAATATGTTCCATTTTAACTTTGCTTATTAACGTGAACGGTGGCGAATGATGAGTTATTCGCGAGTAATAACTTTTCTCAGGAGGAAATTGAGTACTGGATGGAAACCACCAAGATTCGAATTTATTACGATACATATACGAACGAATAATTTTAAGTGAAATTCGTCGAAGAATGGATTCGTATCTACAGTACTTCGAGTAAGTCATTGTATTAAGATGAAAGGAACTTACGGTTTATAGAGGCAGAGGCCTACCGAATGGGAGGGGGGCGTCCACCCCCAAGCGTTTGGTAGTTGGAAAAATTGGGTGACAGTTGGTAAAAATTGGAAAAAATGAGAAGTAATAGAATGTTGGAATCGGTGACAGTTTTATCGAGGAGTCTCTTTGGATTTGTGCCCACAGTGGCCGATTTCATTTTCCAATGTTT
>FIZR01006018.1:0-35462 GCA_900060175.1 Ferrisia virgata
TACACCCGCAAAACAATAACAAAATGATACGAGTTACATGTATGTATTATAAAAAATAATAATACATGACATGATACAGAGAATAGTCTATCGTCTTCATTAGTTGTTGAATGGTTATAGGAGAGCGCAGCACCTTACGGAGAGTTGATTCTCCAACGTATAATCAAAATTATCACATAATGCATACCTTTCTGATATGAGTTGGCGAATTTTCACCAAAATTAATTAAGAATAAATTGTATGTTCGTGAATTGTGGAATACTTTTACAAAATATGAGAGACTTGAAGAAAAAATTGGAGATAATGAATGAAATCCTAAGTGTGTACAGATTTACACACTTGAAAATTTTGATTTTCACAGGGTGGTAAATGTTTATCTCCCTGGAATTCTTCATAAATAAATGGTAAAAATCTTTCTTTAAAAGGATGTCTTTTTTAAAAAAAGCTTTACAACTTTTTTTATTTCGACATAATTTATCTAAATTATAAGGGGATAAAGATTTAACCCCTTGTAATATCACATTTTAATTTATAAAATGACGGTCATGTAGACAGGATTTATTCATTAGTTAACTTTTATGGAATTTCAGGAGTTGGCTCGCCGACGCCTGAAAATATAAGTCTAATTAAGAGACATTCAATGAAAAATAGGTGTCGACAAAAAACGAATGAATTTTCTCTTAGAATGAGTAAAAATTATTAAAATAAAGTATGATAAAATATGCTATACACCTACCTTGGTAAAAATGATATATTATTGATTGGCGATTTCTGTCTGAGAAAATAGGTAAATACTTAATTTTAAAAATTATTCTTCAAGCTGAACGCATGTGATCCTATAAAATAGTAAGAAAAACTATGAAAAATAGTGTTTTTTACAGGTTAGACAAAGGATATTTCTGTGTAGAAATGTACAAAATTTTTTGAACTATGATTTGATAATGATTTTGTAGAATATATTAAAGATTTAGTAGTGGTCATTGGCATGTCCTTTCCTCACTTGAAAATTGTGATTTTCATCATTAAAAATCAGAAAAATCAAGAATTCACCAGGATATATTGGAAAATTTTAGGGTTATGGAAATGGTTTAAAATTTTGAAAAAATATAGATAATTTATTAAAATTTGGAGAAAAACGGATACAAAAATTTGAAAATGAAATATGATAAATTCTACTGTGTACCTACCTTGGTAAAAATGATGTATCATTGATTGGCGATTTCTGTCTGAGAAAAGGGTTAAAATAGGTAAATATTTAATTTTAAAAATTATTATATTCACTGCACGGTTGTGTCCTTATAAAACAGTGGGGAAAAAGTAAGAAAAACCATGAAAAATAGTGTTTTTTTAAGGTTAAATAAAGGATATTTCTGCTTAGAAATTTATGAAAATTTTGAAGTTTGATTTTAGTAATGATTTTAGAGAATATATGAAAGATTTAGTAGTAGTCATAGGCATGTCTTCGACCTGCCCGACTACTCCTACCTACTAAATAACAAAATGTAATGAAGTTTTGTTAACAGCGTCAATAAGTTATGAAATGAATCATTGGAAACCATTTCATTTAATTTACAACCAAATCACAATACATTCATGTAGTACGCTTCATCCATCATTGATGTAAAAATTTTTGTTACTTCTCTAATTTTTGTAAAAAAAATATCTTGTAAATCGTCTCCTCTTTGCCTTTGAAATTTGATTATGCAATTTAAAACTTTCGAAGTAACAGTATCACCTTTGCTAAATTTTTAAAATATTATTTGGCAACACTGAAAATTTTTCTTATCTATCTTTTGTCTATCGAACTTTCATCAAATTGAACTTATTTCAAAAGTTCCACAATTATGATTTTACTGGTGAATATTGCGTAAGATTCTTTTTATGTCGTATCTTGAGAATTCGTTTTTCTTATTTAAATTATCATGATCGGTTCCATCTTGTTTTTTTAATGTATCCAATTATGCATTTCAACATCAAGTGAAAAGTTATCATTCACTCTAGTGATAAGTCCCTTGCTTATTTAATGGTCGTTTACGTGATACAATTTATTAAAAATTGTTGATTCGATGGCACATAGCGATAATATTCGTTAAAAATGACCATTATATTCAGGAAATATAATATCGCAATAAGGTAGTAAGTTACATGTGTATCGGATTTGTTATTACGTAATTACTCGACTACTACCGTGCATAGTGATGGAGAGTGAAGAAGAGCCTTTTTTTCGCAACATAGAATGGCACATGATGGATAAATCCAAATTTTTCCCACTAAGCATGCTTAGTCATTTCTGTGTTCGTGGTACTTTATATCCTTTGACTTTAATTAAAACAAGGTTACAACTACAAAAGCATGATCAAATGTATAAAGGTAAATTTAGTGGTGGTAGTTTTCTTAGTCAATTGAAGTTACTAATTTTAATTTTGATTAGGTTTGATTGATGCTGGCTCAAAAATATACCGTACAGAAGGAATTTCTGGACTCTATCGAGGATTTTGGGTGAATTCGATTCAGATATTTTCCGGGCTGTGTTACATTGGTACCTATGAAGGCGTTCGACATATCAGTGGGCAATACGATATGCATCCTCAAATTCGAACATTAATTGCTGGAGGTGCTGCTTCTCTAGTCGGTCAAACCATTATTGTTCCATTTGATGTAATTAGTCAGCACCTAATGTTATTAGGATTAATAGAAAGAAATTCTGGACCTGATAAAAAAGTAAATAACTTGACTTCGTTTCTTAAAAACGAGTTGTCGAGTTGTATCGAAGATTTATCAATAATGTTTATTATTTTTTATCATACAGTTCGTTCTATATCCACTCGGTATCACTATAAATCCTACGAGATCAAAATTTCAGACGGCCGTAGATATAGGACAGTTCATTTACTATCAGGACGGCGTGCTAGGTTTTTATAGAGGTTATGTTGCTTCAATGTGTACATATGTTCCTAATAGCGCAATATGGTGGGCATTGTATCATATGTACCAAGGTAATTTTAAAGCTAATTTAAATTTTTTACCATACTCTTGGATCTACTAATTTTTCAAATTATATTATTTTTAGAAAAGTTGAGAATAGTATTACCGGAAGATATATCGCATTTGTTCGTTCAATGTGTGGCTGGAACTCTTGGTGGCTTTACAACTACTCTTGTTACCAATCCTATGGATACAATTCGAGCAAGGCTACAAGTAAGAAATATTTCGTCACGCTGTTTGTAAATAATTTTGCAAAAATTTAAGATGATTTTTTTCGCAGATTCAAAGAACAAATTCCATTTTACGTGCTTTTAGATCCTTGTGGTACGAGGAAGGTGTGTGGATGTTTACCAAAGGTCTTTCAGCAAGATTGGTTCAGTCTGTATGTTTTAGTTTTTCCATTATTTTAGGCTACGAGACTATTAAACGAATCAGTGTTAGAGAAGAGTATAAAGATCATGTTAGATGGTAGCTGTATTTTGAAATACCATTTCATTTGTTATTCAATTTTAAATGTTACCGATTGTACCTTAGCGTATTATGTACTCTTGTTTTATTATTTTATTATGCCAATTAAAAGTCGGTTGCTTTTTAGGCACAGTCATCCTAATTATTTTTCTTGTAGATTTTTTTTCAATTTCGTAGTTACTACTTTTCAACTGAATTGCCTTTTTCCCCTTACGCGTACATCTTCGAAAATCCGTACGATATTCGTATTATTATAACCTTCAACCTCAATTTCAACTAAATTTTCTGAATTTTAATCATAACACTTTGGTCGTCATTCATCATTCGTACTAAAATTTATATCATGATATCTGAAGAAATAAAAAATAAAAAATGTCATTCTCACGATCTCATACAAATAAATAATCTCGAGAACTTTTTTTTCTTATAAAGGTTCATCCATAAATTTAAGGTTGAGTTCTTAAGTCGAAGCGTGTCTAATTGGTTATCATTAGGAAAAAACCACCGGAAAAAACTGAAAAAAAGACTACGAATCAGTAATAAATACGAAATGCTGCTACAATATTCAATGCCTGAGCATACCATTTTGTGAAATTTTAAATTCAAGGACATGGTTGTTGTTGTTTGATAAGCTTGATAAGAAAGAAAACAATTTTTGATAATCGCAAGAATGGAATAATTTCTGTCTTCTAGGTTCTAGTTAAACTGGAAATTATTTAAAGTTCAAGTTTGATTAATTTTCAATCAGTTGTAATTCATTTTATCGGAATAAAATTTACAGTGAATCGTATTTCATCAAGAATTATCGAGTGAATTCGATGCAGTTTTCTCGTATCATTTAATTTCATAATTGCTTGCTACTTCAGGTAAGTTTTTTTTTTATAGTTGTACGTTATTCTTTGAACCGGTTGATTACAATTGCAATAGCAGTAAATTGTCGACTCAGTTTTTATGAATTTTATTGTTCACTTTTACATTCGAACATTGGTTTTAGTTGAAATCATTACAGAAATAAATAATGTTGTTCGAAGCGAATGATTGGAAAAGAAAATGGTAACGCGGTTACAAACAACTTAATGTTGAAACAAAATTATTCAAAGATTTACAGTCTTAAAATAGAAATGAAAATAATATACTAACTTAGAGGATTTGTATTTAAAACGCCTAAATTAGGTAAAAGGTATAAATTTGAAGTGACTAGTATGAAAAAAGAGAGCGTCTTGTCACCGCACCATTACCCGATAGCGATGCATTGTTTCGTAAATAGTTTCTTGTATACTTATCTTGAATGCGGTAACGAAACGCACTTACTGAAGTACATAATATATAACACAAAAATGATCAGTTTTGTTTTAAACTCCTTTTACCTCCCCACTGAAAAAACGATCCCGCTCTTCTACTCAAATTATCCGGACTGTGTAATGTACTAACTGAGAACATTTTTTTATAAAAAGATCCTTTCTTTTGTTCAGGTTGCCTGCGGGACCATTCGATAAATTCTTTAAATAATTCTTGTAAATTCAGTTCATCAGTTAAACATAATTTTTTATCCGTTGCTCTTTTTTTTCTACTAGTTGTATCGTCTTCATCTCTTGCGCTAACTTCACGTTTCATGATATTGTGTTCGTAATTATTATCCAATTGATCGCTAAATTCGCTCTCTGAAATACTTCTTTTACCTCCCCAATTGAAAAATTTTTGTGTTCGTTTACCGCCCCAACTTGAAAACGCTGGTTCCCTTTTCGTAGCTGCATCGTCTGGCGTTAAAGGCACTCGCTTACCACCCCAACTTGAGAACATATTCGGTGGTGTTCTTTTACTATCGTAATTGAACGGTTTTCTCGATCTGATTTTTCCCGCTTTGCCAGTGTTCCAATTATTATTCATTAACTTATTCAGTTGGCCTTTCCAACCTGCTGAGAAAGGATATTGGGGCACGTCTTTTGTATTTTCGTATGAAGCGAAACGTGGACTTATGTGATTATGAATTGGACGATATTGTCCAGAATTTGCGGTGCTATCTTCTGAAAGTTGCCGTAATACATCGTTTACCATATTTTGTTGCCTGTAATTTTCCAGCCATTCGCAATGCAGCGTGCTTTGTTCGTTGCATAAGTTTATTATGTCTTGAATTGTTGACTCCACTTGTGCAAACGTTCCATCAATATTTATCGCAATTCCCAACACTAGTATCCAATGTATGATTTTTGAAAGGAATACTTTCATTCTGAAAATAAAAAAAATTACCAAGGTTAAAATTCATTAAAGTTTCCATTATCTATTAGTTAGACAAAAAAGCTTCATTTTAATTCCTAATGTTTCTGCTGCTGCAATTTTTTAAATTAGTACGTACTTATATTTCACATGCTTAAAATTTATAATCAAGCGATAGAAATTTATATTCGAAAAAAAAAACGATTAATCATGCTACCGGTTGAGTAATTACTTATTCCAAACTTGAGTAAACAGCTTTTATTATGTCATGAAAATTGAAAGTTTTTCGAGTTTCTTCTTAGCCACAGAAACAACAGAGCGAAACATTCGATGCTCTGATTAATCTTCAATTAACAGACTTTCAGTTCTTGTGATGGTTTGTTTTTTTTTTAACATTTTTACTGTTTATATTTGAACATATTTCATAAAATCAGAAATTAAAATATTTATTTCCCAATTCGTTTATTTTTCAAAAGAACAAACTTCGTCTAATTACTTGCATTCGACTAAATTCAACCTATTCGTATAAAGAAGTTGTATTATTTTAGAGAATTGTAATCCATAACCGAAAGAAGTATTTACATATTGTTAGAAATAAACTTCAGTAAAGACTTTGATAAAATATTCGATTGAAAATTTGTAAAGCGAGAATGTATACTTAGGTACGTACAATATGCTAAATAAAACGAAGGTAATGTTATAATTTTCATCGAACATTTTCAAAGAGATTTTAACTTTAATCCGCAAACGATTTGGAAGAATATTACATTATTACAAATAGTACAAAATATGTGAAAGTTTCTTCTAATGTAACTCGTTCAAATGAATGACGAAAAATTAATTTATGAAAATTCCAATCTAGTTATTTGCGTAAATAAGAAAAAAAAAACGAAAGATGGAATAGTTTATAGGATAGAAAAATTAAATGAATAATGAGAAATTAATCACCGCTGAATAACAATTTTTTCTTCGAAAAAATTTGACTTATTTCAAAAGGAGTTTGTTTTGGCACCTAATGACAATATTCAAGTTCAAATTGTATAATATGATAATTTTAATTAAATATATGTGCGTAAATTTAATCTCACGTCTACGCTGTTTCGTGGCTTACTTATACATAAAATATTTGTTTGAAATTCTGCATCCTACTAATTCGCGTAGAATTTGAATGATTCGGTTATTTGGGTAATACTCTCGTTTCTATTGTTTTTTTCTCAATTTTCTAAACTAAATAAAGTTCAAAATTTAGATAAATAATATTTTTCGTCTATTAAAATTTTCTCTGTATTGTTCTTCGATTAATGCTGACTTATTTGTATGAGAAAAAAAAATTTTCACGTATGAATTTAACTGTAATTTTGAAACGAATTTTATACCTGCGGTAATTGCAAGCATAGCGTTAAATATTTTTGAATAATTTACGTTCCAGTACGACACGTTCGCTTTCGTGCTCAAAACTCCAAAGGTAGCCGTGTTGCACGAATTACGTTAAAAATCAAAGCAACATTAACTAGCTGAAGAAAACAGAAAGCGAAAACCTACTCGTATAAATCTCGTTAGCTTGAGTGGGTTTGAAAGAGGATACAAGGAAACATTGTTGCGTTATGAAAATTCTATTGTATGACGCGTATTCCTTCGGGGATGTCATTGCGTCTAGTACTTAGTTACAAGATACAAAGTGATAATGTGTGAAAAACTACATTATACATATAATCCTATCATTAATTCAACTTGTACATATTGATTTTCTTATCTCAGGCTTTGAAAAAATTGTAATTCAATTCTTATAGTGAATGTGGATGAAAATAATTCATTCTGCGAATTTTAATTCAACCCATTAATGATAGCTAGATCTATGAAAGCTGGTTAGTAGGTAGATAGGTAGGTAGCTAGGTACCGAAGCTATCGATACTGATATGGAATTAACGATTTTTAAGAATTTTGAAAAATAACCATATAATTCTTTTCCAACAAAAAAAAGTGCATTGATGCATGTTATTCCATCGGATTTTCGTTTTCACAAGACTGATAAATAGAAGACAGTCTGTCTCAGCGGTTTTCCAAAATTCAAACGTCGAGTCGTCCCCGAACGTAAAGTGAAGAGAAAATAAAAAAAGGAACACTGCGATGTTTTTTCTTTAATCAGTGGTCGAGATCTGGGTCGAAGCGTAGGGGGTATTGGGAAAGTGAGTCACCACCCCTCCAAAGTAAAAAAATTGCGAGTGATTCAGAAAAATTTAGAAAAAATAATAATTTGAAATTTGTTAAATTTTATACAAAATTTCGAGATTTATTTTCATATTTTCTTAAGTTTTTACCCTCCCTCCTCTCGAGCTATATTTTTTATTAATATTTTCAAGGACGAATTCCATTACATCTCTTCTTTCCTAAAACCTAAGTAAGGTTACTGAACTCGAGAAACTTCTGAAAACTGAAAACCTTCCTTTTTCTTCATAAAATTGCGAAGTAGGCTTTTTTTAATAGTTTAAAAAACCTATCTATACTATTCACTTCGGTTATTCAACTAGGAAAAAATTGCCAACCCCCTTTCTGGCTACTCTAATTTATTTGTTTTTTTTTTAAATATAGATGAAGATTTTAGTCGGAAAAACGAGCTCGTTCATTTGGAAAGATAAGTCTGTCCCCTCCCCTCCCCTCCCCATTCCCTATGGCCCTGGTAGGGATATAGGTAGATACAAGTGTGAATAGCTAAAAAATGTAAAAAGGCAAATCTAGAACCTCTGCTAAATCTAAGGTAATTTGCCAGTAGTTGATAACTTATCAGTAGTTGCTCATTTTATCATTGGAGCTAATTTATGGGGCAATTATCTGATCGATCGAAAACATCAATGGCATTTTGGATAGCTTATTCAATTTAGAGAAGAACATTGGAATCGTTTTGATAATTTTAGTGTATTCACTTTACTAAACAGAAGTTTAAAATTTTCATATTTTGATACAATCCTAAAGATTTTTGCTAAACGTTTGAGTTTGAAATTTATTTTTCTCAAAATTTTTGCCAAATAGATGTCGAAATGCTTTCTATTCCAAAATGAGACACATATGGGAAAATCTACCAAATAATTTTCATATGCCTCGGTTCAGTTGGAGGGAAGGAAAAGTGGTTATCAACTACTGGCAATGAAAATCTCTTACTTGTCAGTAGTTGATAACTCAAAAAACTGTACCCTTTCACTTTTAAAAATTCATCATCCAATTTACATCAAAAAATTATATCAACTTACATACACTCTTGTAGTTATAAAAAATTCTCAGTTATCAGCAAATGTAATTTTTTTAATATTTTCCGGTAGTTTATAGGCTCTGCCCTAGTCAAAATAACATTTGGGATCGAAAATATTTTTAGAGAAATCAACGCTAGTGTTTAGATAAATGAGACACCATTTTGAGCACTTTTTGCACTATCAACTACGGGATCATCAACTGGTGGCAAGTTGCTAAAAAAAAAGTTATTAACTGTACTGGCAAGTAGCCTTAGGTTGATTTGGAATTTTTTCCGGTGACAGGTAATTTAGGGAGATGGGCTCAACAACGCATGGGATGGCTGGTATATACATCGGAGTATAATATATAATTTTTTCAGAATTTTTTGAAAATGTGAAAAAATTTACTCTTATCTAATACCTACTGGCAAATTACTTTACATACCAAATTTCAACTTCTTAGCGGAATTTGAAAGGGAGATATGGGCAATAACTACTGACAAATTACTTTACATACCAAATTTCAACTTTTTAGCGGAATTTAAAGGGGAGATGTGGGCGGAACAAACTCTAAAAATAAGAAAAATTGCCCAAAAATCACTTTTCGGGAGTGTGAAGGGGTGCAACGATGGTAAAAACTCGACACCCTTAAAAAGGCACATTTGAGATCTCTACCAAGTATACCTACCGAATTTCAAAATTTCATCCTTCTTGACTCAATTTGGAGGAAAGACATGGCTGTTTTTCAAAGTCAAAAAGGGGAGACCCCTCGCCATATATCATCTTCTAAATGACTTATAAGATTGATTTTTGGATATATTATACCACATTGGATTCACCATCAACTGGCTTGAAAAGGAGTAATTTTTGCGATTTTTGCCCCTCAGTACCACCTTCCACAAATTTGGACTTACTGAATTTTGACCTAAGGTCGTCCTCGCTAGTATGTATCGAATCCTCTTCCAAACTTGAATGATTTTAATCCTTGAGAAAATAAAAATAAAAATATATATCTGACATCCCGAAAAATTGTCTTAATGCTATGCTAGAACCCTAAAATTAATTTTATTGGTAGCACCCTCCCTTATCCGTCATAGGTCGATAGACCGTACTAGCCAGGTTTTCATTGAAAATACGATATGACATGACGTAGAAAATCAGGTTAAAAATTGAATTCAAATAGAAAAATCTCTCTATTACAGTCAATGAGAACGAAAACCATTTCTTCCAAGATTTGTTTGGCGAAAGGAAATCTCAAAAATAGGTAGAATTTATTGTTGGTATTTCATGTTTAAGTCTTAACTAAGTGTATAATTTATTGAAAATATTATTTTTTTTGACGAAGAACCTTTTTACATAAAAATTATCTATAGAAACTCGGCAGGGTAAAAACCTTAAGAAAAAATAGGAATATAATTTTTCATTATAAATTATCGTGTTATTTAATTACGTTTTGTACATCTTTCCTTTTCCGATCAGTGTCTTGCAGTAATTAGATTATGTTTTGTTATTTTTTTTATTTGCTAATAATTTTCGCTGCGCATTCGATTTTTTACATTCAACTTCGATGAGATGTTACACTATTCGATTATGAATTATTAAATTTTATGTTATAGGTAGTCAACTTATTTGTTACATTTTCATTTTTTCCCATTAAATTGAGTTTTTTTGTTGTTGTTGTTCGTTTCTAACTGTAAGCAATTTGAAATATCTACCTATGAACTTTCTTTACTTTCTGGACTTAAACGAGTACGTAATATTCTATCAAAATGCCACCAAACTTTTAGTTTATTTTTTTCCTCCACTTTTTCGATTTTTTAGTTTTTTTTAAAAGATTACCTATAGGTATATAGGTATAAATATTATGGGTGGAAAAATGCGTTAAATCTGTTTAGATGCTTACTAATTTCAAAAATGTTTCAACGAATTGCATATTTAAATCTATTTGAATAAAAATGTTTATCATTCTATAACGGAAAAATGGTGGGTAGGTATAAATGTTGAGAAATTTACTTTACCATAGGCGATTTACCTTTGAATATTTTACCAAAAGGACGAGTTAAATATTCATTTTTCTGTTTGCGTTTATGTCTTGTATCGCTGTCGCAAAGAAAAATTAGAATTATTTCGTATCACCTTAGGTAATAAATTTTTTTTTTCACATTTTATCGAATGAATTTAAATTCTTAAAATTTTATACCATAAAATAATAATTATTAAAATAGTGACGTGAAGCGACGCGACACTTTAATGCGTGGAGGATTTTTGCTGTTCCTTTAAACTAATCAATGTTAGCATGGCGTTAAGTATGGCGATATGGTAGATGATAAATATGATACGATTAGGCATTCATATTCTCGAAATGCGAATAATTTTACATTCGTATATGTATACGGCCGCAGTCGCCCGTTTCACTTCTAATTCGTTTTGCAAATATTGTTAATTACATAGTGCGAGGTGCAAAGAGCGAGGGTTGACATCATCTTGTTCGTATAGTTGGTTGTATTTTTGGTATTAATGGAAAACACAAGAGTTATTTTGTTTTGCTCCCTATAGGTAAGTCTTTTCTGAATGGGTTCGCTTTTGGGAAATTCTGCTTAGGTACCTATGCCAAAAACTTAATGTTGGTGAAACGTTAAAATCTAATTTTGTTATACGTTGTCATCGAGTATAGTTTTGAAATGGTAAAATGTAGAAAACTAATAACCGTTCGATGCTGTGGGAGTAATTTACCGAATCTCTATAGTCGCAAATATCGTAAAATACCGTTTAATTGATTCTCAAAATATTGGCGTCTAAAGTGCATTCAATTTTTTTTCTTTTTATTTTGAATAGTGCGTTTGTAAATTGTAAAAGTTGTAGTTCAGATCAAATTTTCAGATTTTTCTCTACTTTCCTGCCACTTAAAATAAAGCCCTGAAAAAAAATCAGTTACATTAAACGAATTTATGTCTGTGACAGTTGGAATTTGAATGTTTGAATCGGCTACTTAATCGTAGAGCACATTTTGCGTTAAATATTTTTCATTATTTTATCGATGAAATGTTGGGACGTCATTTCCCATCCTTTCCCATGACACTTTTATGAACTTCTTTGATTTATACTTAAAATTTAAGCTCTGTATTTAAATTAAAAATGCAATCAAAATGGTGGGAAACTCCGCTTTTCCCTCCTGCTAATTGTTAATTGATTTACTCGTCCACGGCGTTGATATTTTTTGTTTATTCGGTTTAATGTGATCCCTAGATCCCTATAATTAAGGTTCGGTTTATCAATCACCAGTAAAAGAGATAACTGACGAATAAGCTGCGAAATTTTGCTTATTCTCGATTCTGATTTATTATCTGCTGTTTAACTGCCGATTAACTATTTAATTGACAGAAACCAGGTACGATTTTTGCACAATATGGGGAATGAACGGTTGTGAAAAGGCGTTTTTTCATATTTACAAAAATGGTTTCTTGTTACGGGTCTACCCCGTATATTAGCACCTAATTTCAGAACACTTACAGCGGCGTGAAAAAAAGTAAGATCAAAGTCATTTTTTCGCTTTTTCCTTCGAATGTTTTGACGAATTTACGGACGAATATCGCGCCGAAATAAAAAATAGAATATAGCATCTTGTGCAGCATAAAATGCACTACAAGGTAGTACATTTGAACTTGGATAAATTTCACTCTAAAGCTGAGAAAAGCTCGCGAAAGTTTAAATTTGCCGGAGGAACTAAGCGTCCTACGATAACATCTTCTTGAAGGATTTTGTAGAGCATGAAGTTTCCTTTTTGCCATGAATGGTTAGTTTTTTTGTCCGAAGACTCGTAATTCTGTCCGCATAAGTACAAAAAAAAAAAAAAAAAAAAAAAAAAAAAAAAAAAAACAATAGACTAAACTCCAAGAGCGCTTATACGTTCGCACTTTTGCATTTTTTAACAAAAACTGTGCAGCTTATGAAATTAATTAGAAGCAGTCATATTAGAAAAAATAAGACTGGTCATGTCTAGCTAAAAACGAATAAAGTGGTAAAGTGGAGTACTGAACCTTCGCACTCAATTCTACCAATAGGTCTAGGTTACTAAGTAATCTGCCGACGGGAAGGGGGGGGGGGTCCCTCGCAAAACAGACTCAAAATTCACTAATTTTCAAAATATCGAAAAAATGATTAATTCCCCAAAAAATGAAATTATTATCATATTTATTCTGAAAATTATCATTGTTGGCGAATTTTTAGTATTTCCTTCTTTTTTAGAGGTTTTACTCGTAAAAAAATGTCACTTCGCGTTTTTCACGATTTTCTGAAAAACCATAAAGGAAATCTTTTTCTGAGAAAAATCTTTCTAAAATGGATGTAGGACATTAATTTTAAATAATTAAGCCCAATATTTCAGTTTTATTTCCGTTGGATGATTTTCAAGGGCGCTTAAAGAGTGTTTTTTTTGTGTTCCTTCAAGAATGTTTTTTGCGTTGTAAACATTTTTTCCCTCCAAGAAATTCCCAAGAAATTCATGGTGAAATGAGCCTAGTACATGTACCTTTGATCATTTAAGTTGATCTGAAATTGATATCCTTCATCCATTTCGGGGGGCGTTTCTCAAAAAAATTCCTTCAAAGTTTTTCTGAAGATTGTTCAAAAATGCCAAAAATTAAAATTTTGTAAAAACCTCTGATAAAAGTGGAAATAGTAAAACTTCACCAACGATGATAATTTTAGCTATAAAAGTGTGTAATAATTCCATTAAAAAAATTCAAACAAAATTTTTTAAAATCTTTTGAACAATTTTTAAAATTAGCCTATTTTGAGTCAGTTCTGTAAATTAAAAAAGTTCTATTTGAAAGCTGAAATTTTTACTACAACGTTTTGAAGTAATTTCGCTAGTATTGTGAGCTCGCCTCGGTTGTTTGCAGATTTTCGAAAAAAGTGAAATTCGACCCACCCTAATAGGCACCTGAATTTAGTACTCTTGAAAGTTATTCTTTTCAATGGCTAAAAATTTCTATTTTTTCAATTTTACCCATTAAATAATCTATTGGTTTAGTGAAAAACCGTGGTAATTGAACCCTGCGTTCGTTTTTACCCCCTCTCCCTTCCGCCTAAAATTTAAGCATTCTATGGAATATTTTTCGTTAAAGACTTTCTTACTAAAACCCTTTTGTGTAAAACAAAACAATTTTTGTGTTCAAGATTGGCATATTTATCGAAGGTTCTATTGGTCCTACCCCTCCTCCTTCAATTTTATTTGGAAAAATGAAAAATTGCCTATATTTAAGCAACATTTACCTTTGACTTAATATTAAAAAGCTCAGGATCTTTCATTTTTCGTCATAAAACTTGAAGAAATGCTTTTTTGAGAAAAATTTTGAACAATTCTCCCCTCCTCTCCCCTCCCCTCACAATGTGAAGCTCGCATGCATAAAAAAAAAGAAGTAACGATGTGTATAGAGTAAAGGCAGGTTATGCTTTTATTAAATTTTTGTATAAATCTTTCATTTTGACTTCAGCTAAACGAATTCCTATCGTTTAAAAATATTGAAAAATGATCGTGGCATCTTCTCATAGTGTTCTCTGCAGGGTGAGCAAGAGCGAGCGTGGGCCCCAGTGTACAAATTTTTGCGACCCCTCGTAACTTCTTCGTACATTTTTTCCAAAAAATTTTCGCCGATTAATTTATTCAAAAAATAGAATTCTTGTCCACATTATTCCTATTATTCCCAAAATAATTTGGATAATTTACCAACTTTTTTTTGTACTAAATGAGCACTAATTAGTGATCAGATTCAGTCAGGCACGTAACCAGCCTTCATTTGTAGGGCATGTTTGCTATTTCCTACAGGATGTTCTAAAGATGGCGTAGCCAAGACTATCGGTGGGGGGGAGGGGGTCACCCTTTTTCAGCGATATATTTTTCGCACGAGCAAAAAATCCGAAGGGATCAACAAACAACAAACAATAGCAATTTTTCAAGTATTGGCATACATTCTGTTGTTTCGAAAATTATTACAATAAACTGTTGCGTATTAATTATGATTGCCTTCTGAGGAGGACCCAGTGGAAATGTTGCATAATTATGAGTCTAAAGGGCCCAAAAAGGAGCACTTTAGCACATTTCAAGCTTTATTCGCTGAAATTTACATTTTTTTTTTTTTGTAAAATGCGTAAAAAATCGTGGGGAGGATCCCATTTTTAACCTCCCTGTTTTTACACCGTTGATAATAAGAAGTAAAACTCTAGCCGAGCGAGGGCAAACATTTTTCGATGTACTAACGCATCTTTTAACACTTGAAAAAAAACTAATAATGAAATTTGTTAAATGATGTTTCCAATTTCAAATCTCGCGATTAAACATTTTGTATTTTTGTGTTTGAAATATTTCCTACATTTTGGTGAAATTACCCAGACTACGCACCGTATTAAATTTAATTCGATTAAAAACCAATTGCAGGACAAAAGATTAATACTTACACTAAATTCCGTTTAGGGGAGTAATCCGTAATGGTGAACGTCTGTGGTTTATTTCAACGTAGGTTACTTTTAAATCGTAAGGACAAATTAACCATCATCGCTTATACACTTACTATAGAAATAAAGGCGGTAAAAAAGTAAGTAGGCTGATTTTTCCAAGCATACAATCGGAAGAATTTTGTAGCATACGCCTACTAAATTTTGGCCAATTATGAAATTTAATACATCCAGGTAAAATAAATGCTGTAATATTTTCATAAGTTTTATATGTGACTAAAGCAGATATGTACTGGTATGTGTATCAGTTTTCCATTGGATAATCATTTCTCAAATCAATGTAGCAATGTGCCTATAGAAATTATTTTTTGTATTTGATTGGTATTAATTAATTTACACGTGGGCGAATATTTTTTATATTTGATTATTTCACCTTGTCAGCATTAGAATAATGGGCACCTACTTGAAGAGATTCGTTCGACAATAAAAAACTATGCCTACATGGATTATCCAAATCACCTCGTCAGTACGTGTAATATACCTATACTACGTAGACCTATCTGAATTAACGTATTCGTATTTAGAGAACACAATGTGAGCACATTTTAAGCATATGTTTCTGCCGGAAAAAAATTGTTCATCTATTACAATTATGCATACCCAGACCCATGCTACAATAATTCAGATGTGTGAACATTATTCGCTTATAAACTATTGTATACATGTGTAGGTCAGATTTTTCAACGCAGTACCACAAGCCTCTCTGTTTGGATTTTTTTTACTTTTTACAAATTGGACGAATAAATAAATCAAAATTAATGGATATGTTACTATACTCGTATAATGATTTTTAGAATCAATTGATGGTTAAATTTATTATGAAATCAAAAGATGGTGGAACTCTTTTATGCATGCGCCTACTTTTTTTTTTACGTCTATGGACGAGAATGTTTTGACGGTAGTTTCATATTTGCTTTCAATTTTTGAAAAATTATCGTTTACTTTTTAGATGAAATGTTTTATTAAAAAGAGCCCATAAGATTCACGAATGATGGGTGCAACCTGCTGCTATCTTTCGTATAGCTATTTCGCCCAGTTTGTGTTTTTATTCCACGGTATACTACTCGGGGTATAATGCCATACGTAAATCATATTTTAATTATCTTTCTTCGGGCCTTAATTCTCATGCATAATGTTTATGTTGAAAGTGATCGTTATTTGCAAGTTATTGTGAAAATTCAATGAAAATTGAAAACGTAAACTCAGTTAGAATTCAGTCATTTTGGAAGAATTTTTTGTTGATTACAAAAGAAAAAAAAAGAATCAATATGTTAAAATTGATAAATTTACCTGATGCTTTCATTTATGTAATAATTATCTGGTATTGAGAGATTGATAATTTGCAACATTTCAAGAATTTGTATTTAACTTTAAATTAACAAACATCTTCCCACTAATGTTAATCTTATTTCTTCTCATTTGCATATCACTCGTCAAAGATCCTTCAATAAGAAAGTTGATTTGTTGAGGTATGAATTTTAATCAAGTAAATAGTTACCGTTATGACAGATGCTTGCTTAATTTATATGAAAATATTATGAGGTGAATGATTTATGAATATCTAGATATCGCACGTTGGTAGGTAGGTAGGTAGGTATATTATAAGTTTTCAAAATTCTGCCTGTTTTTACTTTTTAAATGTAACCTACGGATGTTTGTGCATCAACTGACACTTATTCTAAAGTTATTTTATCATAAAGTGGGAAAAAGTTTTACGATGTAATTTCTTATTCAATCGCGTATTTAGATTATAAAATTATTTTAATTT
Source organism: Ferrisia virgata (assembly GCA_900060175.1). Lineage (NCBI taxonomy): Eukaryota > Metazoa > Arthropoda > Insecta > Hemiptera > Pseudococcidae > Ferrisia > Ferrisia virgata. Next base: position 17,173 of record FIZR01006018.1, read on the forward strand.
GTATCTATACGTGAAAGCAGCGGTATGGTGCTTTGAACTCAAAAAAAAAAAGCAATAGTGTAAATGGGCCGTTGATCTTTTTATGAAGGCTATAAATATGAGATTTATTAAATAATAATTGTAGATACGATGCAAAGTTGATCCTATGCATCGTCTTATATTCGCCATAAAATGTTTGATAGGCTACTCAAACGAAATATGTTGAAAAATCGATCGGACTTTCTAATTTTTTATTTTTTCTGTAAACTCGTACAAGTTTGATTGACAAAATTATCCAAATGCTAAAGTAAATTAATTATTAAAAGTTAAATAATTTTTAAAATGACTCGAATATTCTTATTAACATTTTTCAAAGTAAAATAATTAAGTAAGTTTGATTTAATGAATATTAGTTATGCGACCGGTTGATTCAAACTGAATGAAAATTAAGCGAAAAAACGGGGAAATACTTACATGGTTGTAAAAATTAAAATTTTTTTTCGTAGAATATCTTAGGCACTTACGTATCCCAACTTACTTTCGTATTGATTAAGAAAATAATTTGAAAACATAGCCAGTCATAACTGGAATGTAATGTAATTATATTGTTTTAATTAATTACGATAATTATTTTTGCAATATTTGATTTTTATCAACGAATGAACTTGACAATCTCAGTGTGATATCGTCAATATGAGTATCTTACAGATTTTTCCTTTTGTTCGTACTTTCGCTTAACTCGTTTTTTTCAAAAATTAATCATCTGATGCTGGTAATTCTGATAGATAAAGTTTTTTATTTCGTTTAATTTATTCTACTACAAAAATTATGCAGAATTGAATTTTTCAATTTATATTGCAATCCTACAATGTCATTTTTTTTATTGGTTGGAGAACTGCTAATTTGATTTGGTATGAAATTTTAAAATAATTTTTATCAGTAAGTTGTGAGTGATTTTTTGAAATTGAAAATATAACCTTTAAGATGTGAGAAAATTTTACCACACAATACCCTCATATTGTAATTTGATTATGTGAAACAGAAAAAATGATTATAAACTGAATTTACGAATATTTTTTTTCATTATAGACCTTTCAATGAAGCTTGCTACAAAACGGAGGTGGGTTGCTTAACACCTCAGTATCACCATTAAGAAATAATAGGGTTAAAAATTCAATTTATTTTGTATTTTACAATTTACGCATGCAAACCAGAAGTTATATTTGGTCATATTATTTTCAAATAGAAGAAAATTAGCTTTTAGCTAAGAGTTTAGACTATACTTGTCCGCTGGCTAGAAAGCTGTTCTTAGATGCCCGGAGGTTATATCTCATTTACTACATTGTTTTAGCAATATTCTTCAACTGATAAATCGAAATACGTATTTCGTCATGAAATATCATCCTTGATTTTCTGTGGGTCTGCGTGCAAAAAACTCTAGAAAAATTGACTTCTGAGCATGCACAGGCTACGTGTACAATCTCCACATTATCGAGCTCATAGCTAGGAATTCTCTCTATAGAGGCGAATGAAATTTTACCCAACAAAATAAATTGTAGAAAAATTCAACCATCCCCTCCCTATAAAATTTTTCTGCTAATTGAGTAAGTTTAAGTTTATAATTTCAATTTAATCATGGAATATTTTTAATATGTCAATTTTTTTGGGAATTAAAATTTTTTAACAAGCTCTCTTCGCAATATTCTGAAATTTCTATAAGCTTTTTTCCCAAACGGAATCCAAAACCAATTTCTACTCGAGTGGATTTGTATTCAGGGCCGTAGCGAACAACTGGGGTGAGTGGGGGGGGGGGTGAATAGACTTATATTCCCAAATAAATCCAATTTTCGGAAATTTTTTCACCAACATTTGAAAAAATAAATAAATTGGAGTAGCTAGGAGTGTTTATTGAGGAAAGAGGTCGGCAAATTTTTTTCTAGTTACATGAATGAAATAAATGGTATGAATATATTAGACTTGTGTCCATGCCCGAGCGAAGCGAAAGTAAAATTTTTGTAAAAATAGGATTTTTGTTTCAATTAAATAGCATATTTCTAGGTTTTATTTACAAAAAGGAAGATTTTAGTTTTCACAAGTTTATCAAGTTAAGTGATCACATTTTCCTTCTAAAATAGAAGAGATTTAATTGAATTTCTTCTTCAAAATATTGATATGAAATTCAGTCCGAGCGGAGCGAGGGAATTTTTTTTTTAAATATGAACAGAAAGCTTGAAAATTTGTATTTTAACACATTTTTCCCAATATTCTTTAAAATTTACCAAACGCAGAATTTTTCCAAATAGCTTGAAATTTTTTCGAATTTTACTGCGACCCTGAGTACATTGATTACTTTATTTTTATCCAAAAACAATTAGATTTCGTATTTCATTTTATTTGATATTTTTTATAATTTTCCGAATGTCGAATTTCGGAAAGCGGAAAATTATGAAGAATATTAACGAAAAGTTCGAAAATTCGACATTCGGAAAACTGTAAAAAATATTAATAAAGTGATCAGGAATTCGACATGTGGAAAGTTATGAAGAATATTTACGAAGTGTTCGAATGTTAATATTCGTCATAATCTTACGAATGCCGAATTTCCGAACGTTTCTCAATTTTTCCGAATAATTCGCACTTTTTCCACATTAGATCGGTGACTCACCCCATTCCCCTCAATATCTCCCTTCGCTACAGCTCTGTGTGTACCGCAGTAGTAAGCTTTAAAAAATTTAAAATTTTGAATTTAAAAAAAGTTGTTTGATAAATTATTCTCCTTCCACCTCCGTGGATATGGGCATAATGTGTGCAATAACGAAAAATTTTTGGTGAAATGTTTTTTTTACCCTTGTTATCCTGATAATATCAATGAAAAAATGAGCGAGGAACTTGAAAAAAAAAATTAAAAATAAATATATAATCATTTTTTTGGTCCAAAAAAAGGTGCTTTTAAAATTCAAAGTCGAGACCTTCTTTATGTTATTGGTAAAAAAAATATTTTTTGAAGAAAAAAGTATCCAGAATTCAGTCTGTTTTGAATATTTTTAAAAATCGAATAGGCTACGTGAAAATTAAAAACTTTATGACTTGAGTATTGCCTTGAACGAATCACAATAGTCCATTCAATAAATTGGTCAACTGTTTGCAACATCATTCATTTTTCATAGAAATTTATTTAAAAAAAAAAAAAATGGATCAACCATTTGTTGCACAAAGTGATCCAATCTTAACGAAACTGTTGTAAAAATTTAATATTGCGATTTTGATTAAAACATATCGTTTACCCTCAAATTACAAAGAAATAAATTAATTGTTTTCCATTAATGGTAGAGGTTAGTTTAAATCTAAGTAAATTTGTTTAAATGTCAATGATACGAAAAACACGATAAAATAAAATTTAATATCCGCGTAATAAATCGGTGACATTTTTCAGATTGTACCTATTATAATTTGATCAAATTTTAAGCCATCAACATCGTATTAGCAACCAGTAAAAAAATCGTAAAAATCAAACTAGTTTAATACTGCGATTTCGAATGAAAATTATATACTCAAATGGTTCAAATTGAAAGAAAGAAAGAAAGAAAGAAAGTAGAAGCGATATAAGTGAGGATAAAAGACACTCCAGATATTCATACCTTTGTATTACATTTTATGAAAAATTGTTGAAAAAACAGAGCAAAGTATGTACGCGAAAATAAAAGATAATCTATGAAAATAAGCGGCACGAAAAATAATTTTAAAAAAACAAAAAACGTGTATGGAAATTAATTCATTTAGCGTAATTTTTACCTGAATTTTAAAGCTTCGCAGAGTTTTCGAAATATTTACTCGGGTTGCCTGTTTCACCACTATGAATGTGAAACAAGTTGGTGTTTTGATATTCATTTATATAGAAAATGAGGCATCCTATTGGTTACTTTCATCATCCCCTTTTAAGATAACGACGCACTCACTCTTCTTCGCCACCGGTAGTGTTTTGAATTTTGTGTTTATTATTATTATTATTAAGTATATTATTTTTTTTATTACTTTTTTTTTTTTCAAATTGTTGGAATTATTTCAAATATATTTTCCAATCAAAGACAAAGGGGTATTTTTTTAAAAAGTTTTTTGAATTGCACAGTGTGCATACGTATAACTTCAAATCCTCAGAGATATTACGATTGCGTACCATTATTTTCTTAATAATAAAGTTGGCATTACATTTAAATTACATTACAACACTGTATATTTCACGAGTTGAAATTGGCGTGTCAAATCATTCTGTACAAATATTGCTCATTGTCTAATGTGGTGAAAAAAATCTGCCGTTTGTTGAACGTGTAGTAAGAGGTAGATGTGCTTATAAAAGAAAAATAAATTCACCAAAATTTAAGGATTATTGTGAACTATTTTAAAAAAATAATCGCGTATCAGTTTTGTCGGTTTTGGGATGGTACAAATTCTACAATTTCATTAGTAAGTAAGTAATAGTATACATAATGTTTACATCTTCGTCATACAGCTGTGTTTTTTTTATCGGCATAGCGGAAGTCTGTTTGACCATTTTACTGTCTGGTAAGTCGAGACATGAAATAAGGATCATTGTAGAGGAAAAAAATGTACTAAACCTATTAAAATTAATACGTAAGAACAAGTTATTCACTTAAATCCGGTTTACGAACATATTTTCGAATTTAATTAATTTAGTAATTATTAAAATCGGCGGTGTTACTGACTCGAAATTAGTTTGAAAATTTCATCTATTTATACAATTATGAGAATTTTTTTCCCTTGATCAAGCAGGTAGATATGTGTGTTAAGAATATACTTGGATATATTATGCAGATACATTGTACCTGGCTACGATTATTTTGTACTTTTGATTTAAATGCGGCAAATAATGACGAAATTTTGGCCCCTATTAGCTGCTCTATTTGTTATTTTATACGAGATGACCACAACATACCTACCTGTAGAGAGTTATAGTTCATGTTTTTATTGAAAATTTGCCTTTTATGCGGTTATTTGGTGAAAACGTGGATTATTAAGCTTAAGTACGTGGCAAAATATACAATAATGGAAGTTGACCTGGAGTTGTGTCGTATAATGAGTTTCTTTATCACAGGTTGAGAGAAAGTGTGCTATTTTACGAAATAATTTTTTAAAAATTGTATACACGCGAAAAATTATGCCGAGCTAAACGTATTGTTTTCCTAATTGAATTTTTAGATTAATTATAATTTACAGATTTATGAACTACTTAGGTACAGTTTTCACTACAAAAAAATGTATATTTATCAATGGAATAAAATCGCAAAAAAGCCAGGAATTTTTAAATGGAAAAAGTCTTGAAATTTTTATGCTGAAGTGTAGGGTTTGGGAAGGATCTACTTCCATTTCCTCAAGTAAAACGAGAACAGCTTTTTGTATTCAATTTTTTACAGTTTTTTATTTTATTTTTGTAGGTACTTCTATGAACCTATGAAATGGCATTTCTTATTTTACCAATTATTCACTTTACTTTTGACTGGATAGTTCTTGAATTCAAATACGATGCTAAAATAAAATATACCTTTTGACTCTTTAGAATGACCAATTTGATCATTTTTTCAAAAAAAAAAATATATATGTACGTATATTTCACTTGAAGATGTTAATGAAAACATGTAATTTTTATACAAAATCAACCAGTACTCGAATAATCAAAAATGCTACATTTAATGAGATTTTCTTCAAAAAGATACAAATGTAAAATCTCAATAATTTTACTAGATGTTATTGAATTGATTTTTGAAGCAAAATGACGGATATAATTTAATAACTAGACCTGTGTAGTAACTACAAAGCGGCGCTAATGAAACAACAATTTTGTGGAGAATATTTTTAAAATAGCTAGACGTATTTCTTTTGGTAGGTACAATTTTGAATTCTTCAACGTTGAATCATTTTTTTATGTGTTGTTTTTATTAAAAGAAAGTGAAATTAAACGTCAATTCAGAAGAAAAAATTAAACTACTTGGCTTTCTAATCAGTTGTAAAAAAGGAATACTTAGGTACCTATCATAATTTTCAAAAGAAATTAACCGAGTTTCTAATCTCTAAAATATACGAGTGAGTTCGTTTTAAAGGTTGTCTCGACTTTCATCTTTTATTTTTTTCACAATTTTTCTTTGAAAAAAAAAAAAATTTACGGTCAATTACATAGATTAATAAACATAAACTGTTATCGAATTAGTAAATTATGTATTTTAATGGGAAGAACGCGAGGGTGAAGCAGGATTACCAAAAAAAGTTTCGAATCCAAAAATAGGAGAAGTCTCTGGGACCTTTTTCTCTTTTCTCGTGGCGAAAATTTAATTCATTTTATTCGTAATCTAAGATACTCGAGTAAGCTACTAATGTAAAAACAGGAGTCTGAAGATACCTCAGTAGTCCCCCATCTTAACGACTCTGAAGCCAGATAGCTTGTAATCATTATTTAGGATTTAAGTAAAAGATATTCATGGATTACCGTACATTTTCCCAAATCCATTTGCCCGAATAAGAATTTCACAAAGGATAAAATCCCCAAAAAAATTTCCCCGAATTCACTCTGAATGTCCAAATTTTGATTGGGTATTTGTTGTGTATGATAATCATATGTTCGTGGAAGAGTATAGTTGTCATTCAAATAGAATAAATTTCGAAATCAGGGGCGGATGGACTCAAGAGGGAAGAGGGATTTCCCCTTAGATCCTTTCTAGTTTGAGACCTGAAATGATATTTTGAACTTGCCTTTATCCGCTTAACAAATTATCGACCCCAGTGCTGGATAGAAGTTGAACCTGTTATCAAAAAATAGCTCTGAGGGACCTCGCCGAGTACAATTAAAGATCTCTTTTCCGAAGCGGATCAAGTCAAAAAAAAAAAGAAAATTAAGAGTTTTTTTCCAAAGCAGGTCAAGTTAAAAAAAAATTGACTTAATCAACTTTGGATAAAAGCTCTTCAATTTGAAAATCCAATTGACAACAACTAGTGCTCAATAGTTGCCAAATGACTTCAAACTAACATGGTAATAATTTCAGCTCTCAAAGTTTAAATTTAACCCCTTCGCAGTGAAAGATCAGAGTTGAAATAACATTGAAAATTTTCAACTTTTTTTGTTAAAGTTGGGTTTAAATTTATCCAATATTATCAACAATGATCATTTTTCATCTAAAGTAATTTGCCAATAGTTGATGCTGATTTGTGAGACAATCATTAGATGGATCAAAAACATCAATGGTATTTTGGATACCCCATACAATTTAGAGTAGAACACCGGCATTTTTGAGCTCAGCCATGAATTATTAATTGTTTTTATATTCATTTTACGAAACTGAATCCTAAAATTTCCATGTTTTGGCAAAAACCTGAACATTTTTGTTAAACGTTCGAGTTTGAAATTCATTTTTTTCAAAATTTTTGCAAAATAGTTACTAAAATGTGTTCTATGCCAAAATGATGAACATATATGAGAGAATTTACAAAAAAATTTTCACATGCCTGGGTTTGACTGGAGGGCAGGAAAAGGAGTTATCAACAACTGGTAAGTAACCTTAGGTTGATTTGGAATTTTTCCCAGAGGCAGGTGATTTAAGCGGGGTGTTAACCACACAGGGAATGGATGGAGTATACATTGGAGTATATTATGTAATTTTTTCAGAATTTTTTGATCATTACATGCGACGTAGTTAAAAATGTAAAAAAAATTCTTCTTACCGATCAACTTCTGGCAAATTACCTTATACCTTCTTTTCAAGGAAGACTTGATTCGAGTAAAATTTGATTGTGAAAACCGTCCACTGGAAAATGTATAGGAGGTGAAAAAACGCTGGAAATGGTTTGGATCAGTTGGAATAACACTGTCTTAGGGGCATTTAACTTGAAATTTTTTCAAAATCAAATTTTTCTCAAATTATTGTGAAATATTTGAAAATGTGCAAAAAATGACGTTATTCAAGTCCTTCTCAAAAAGGTGGTATAGATAAAAATTCATCTTTGTTGATTACTTTTGGTAATAATAAGAATATTAAACGCATATTTAACAAAATTTTTTTCAACCTTTTTTTACAATTTTTGAAAGTTTTTGATATTTTTATGACTTTTAGCTTTCACTATGAAGGCCATAAAAGTAAATTTGAACTTTGGGAGGTGAAATTTTCACCACGCTAGTTTGTTATTATTTAACGAATATTGAGCACCATAGTTGTTATTAATTTTCTAAAATTTTCAAAAAATGATCCATCCTAACTGTAGATTTTCCATTAAACTATATTTACTTAGGAAGACTGGGAAAACATCGTTTTTCAAAGCTGTAAGTTTTGTGTCCTGTGTTACATTGGGCCATTGCGATGTCGAGAAGATCCTGATACGTCCTCACTACTGAGCAGAGTTGGCAATGTTGGCATCCGCGCGTCCCTGACTCCAAAGTTCCAAAGGTGTACTGTTGTTTCCATTTTAATAGATTTTTAAATAAATTTTGAACATTTTTCTCATTTCTCTTTCTTCATGAGATTAACGTAGATCTCGCTTTTATTCGGTTTGTTAAACAAATAGGAAAATGGAAAATTCGATACAATTCAATTTTAAAGATTTTTGTGAGAAATGCCAAAAAATATCCATTTTTCACTTCTCACCTACAATTTTTGCAAAATTCCCATCGGTCAGTTTTTTAATATTTTTTGTTAATACTTAGTTCACTCAACATCCATTCTCAAATTAGATTTGGAGGTTCTTAATATTATTATCTAATTTCATCCTGGCAATCTGCTGTCCGAAAAAGTTCCAAAATTTATGCACCCTCCGATAAATATTTTTCCCACACCCTTTTAATAAGTTCAGTTCGATAATAGACACCTTTTTGAGATTCATTTAATTGTTACGTTATTATTTATGAAAATTATTTGTAAAAAGTGTGAAATGTAATTAAGTGGATTCGGAAGAAGTTTATTTGAAATTATAAATGTAACTGATTGAATAATTTGAATAATTTAATTCCCGTTATGGTTGCGTATTTAACAAAACTTGTATCACTTTTACTTTTTCGAAAAAGTAAATAATAAGGAATTTTAAGTTTCAAAAGATGACAAAAATTTACATTATGATAAATAATATAATGAAATAACAGCCGAATAAAAGTTATTTCACGCATTCGTAAAATTTCATTTACAGAGGTGTAGAAAATCTCATTCCGTGTTATTATCTATGTATTTTAAAAGGCACCGAATTTCTAAGAAATTTAATATACTCGTATCTAGCCATAGTTGAGATTTTTTTGTAGGTATAGGTAGACTATAAATAATTTCCTTGAAAACGAATATTTTATGTAGGCATTTGAAGAAGTTTATATTTCAAAATTATAATAATTATCGTTAAATTTGAGTACTTACCCAGTTTATAAATTTATGGATCATCTGGGCTTAAAGGTGATGGGTATTTGCTTGAAATTCACGTCATTGACCAAATTCAATAAATCCATTCAAACTTCACTAACCGAAAAAAAATCAAAAGTACTTGAAAATATGTACTCGCACGGCTTACCCGTTTGTGAAGCGGTAACTCCGACTAATTGGGTAGTCAGGCGCTCATGTCCGTGTTTCAGTCAATACTTGCGAACTGGTTATCTTTTTGACAGTATTTTTCATAATTAATATTAATTATCCGGTTTTCGCGGTATCACAATCCGGTAGAACGGATTCGGTTTGCAATAAAGCTCTAGCGAATTTGATTAGTTTAGATAAAATGTTATTAAGTTTATTCGCTATATATGGAAAAGTGTTGTTTACTTTATCCCAAATTTTTTGATTGCAATATTACGAAATCGAGGTTTTCGGAGAATATAAAATGATATGGGTACGTGACTGGGGAGCTGTTGGCCTTCAAACAACTACCTCATATAGTGTCCCTGCGAGTGAAAATGTATGCTCCATCGTATAAAGAAGAAGCTCGAATAGATACTTTGTTCTGGAAAATGATGATTTGAAGTTTTGAAAACGATCTGATGTATTTGAATTACACATATCTGTAAGAAATCATTTTAAATTCGAATCAACTTTAATGTGACCCTGTGAAGGTGGTTTAAACGACAAATGTTTTCTGATAATTAGTTTCTTCTTCATAGTTAGTATCTAATCTACTCACTACCTACCTACCTACCTACCTACCTACCTACCTACCTCTACCTACGATATGCACTACATTAACTATTTCATTTTGTTTTGTAAATTATATTAAACATTCATGTTTCACGCGAAACAAATCCTTTCACCATCTACAAGCGATTTATGAAGATCAGCAACTTTGTGCTACCCTCGAATTAATTATGTTACTTTGTGCCCTACATTTTCAAGCAGGTGAACATTCTCGATAGTTATTTATCAATCGAGTGGGCATTTTCATTGCTGATTATTGATTGCGTATTTTTTAAAAAGTAGTTAAATACCTATTTAGTTTCTTGTAAATTGAAAATTTTGATTCATCGCAGATCGCTAATTATATAAAAAAGACTCCTCCATCATCATTTCATTTTTTAAATATGTTTTAGGAACCAGTTATTTAGTAAATTCCTATTTTACTCTTTTTATAATTATTTTACCTATTTAGTAATTCTAGGTACGTATTAGGGTGGGTCGGTTTTGAAATATTTGTGGAGTGGGGTCAAAGGAATGAGGTGAAAATTTCAGCCCCCAATCCCTTGTAGAAATTTCAATCCGGCGTCAAAACAGTTCAAATTTTTAAAAAAATCAACAAAAAATTTCGAAAAAATTTTTATTAGAAATAGCTATAGTACGATTGGTCTTACCCCTAAAAATCATTTGTCAATTTTTGGCATATTTGTGTATTTAAAAAAAAATTGTTAAAAAATCCGAAAAAAATATATAAAATTGGGAACTTATAAAATACGAAGGTTATCTATATAATAAACCAACTAGCCTATTTGAGGAAATTTCTAAGAACTATCTTGTTCTCAGTAGGAGTGTAAAATTGCTGAAAATATGAGAAAATGGCAAAAAAAATTAGAACCTAAAAGAGCAAGAGATAGGAAATCGCCTCTAATTGGCAAGATAGATTATAATGTTGATAATCTTTCCTTTTTATAAGTACCCAGCTCTCTAATTTTTTTTTTTTCAGAAATTTTTTTGGAAATATACGAATATGCCAAAAATTGATACATTTTATACAGCCCTATAAAGGTGTTTCTCATTCAAAAATCGTCTCAAATGATTTTTTTGGGTAAAACTAGTCGTACTAAAACTATTTTTAATAAAAAATTTTTCGAAAATTTTTCTGAATTTTTTTTCAAATTTTGAACCGTTTTAGAGTAGGATTGAAAGGGGTTGAAATTCTTACTATGTTCTTTTGACTCCGCTTCACAAATATTGTGCCCTATTACGTTTCGAATTTTCCATGTCATTTGTCATATTGTCAATCAAAACCAGACTATCACTATCTTATCGACTTATTGCTGATGAGGGGTGGGGAGAGTATCAACAAAATCAGTTTTGAGATCCTGGAAAACTATTATGACCAGTTTTTGCCGTGTCAGATATTTATTTATATCCCCCTCCCTCTCCCCCGAACTAAAAACCGTTTACTCAGCTTAATATCGACCAAAATCCATAAAATTTGGGAAATAGGTTTTGATTGGCGGTAGATTTGATATTTTGGGCTCAGTTGGGCTCAAATTTGTGGAAGGGGTAGCTGAGACGCTAAAATCGTAAAATTTGTGCCTTTTTAAGCCAATCGATGAACAATTCCAAGTTGCATAACATATCTAAAATTCAGCTTTGTAGGTCAATTAGGAGAGATATGAAGGTTTCTCTCCTTTTTAACCCTAAAAAACCGGCTTTTTCATCCCCTATCTCCCCTCTAAAATTGAGTAAAGAAGTTAAAATTTAGTATGCAGACGTAACAAGGCCATACATGTGCCTTTTGGGAGTTTAGAATTTTCAGACCCATTGCACCCCCCCCTCACAACTCTGGAATGTGGATTTTGGCGATGTTTTTTTATGTTTTGACTTTGTTCCTCGCATAACTCCCCTCCAAATTGAGCTGGAACATTAAAATTTGCTATGTAGATCTGGTATAGGTCGTAGATGTGCCTTTTGGAAGTTTCGACACAACTCCGGAAAAGTAGTTTTTTGGTTGGTTTTTCTTATGTTTTGAATTTGTTTCTCGCATATTTCCCCTCCCGCAAATTGGATTAAGAAGTTGAAATTTGGTATGTAGATTTTCCATAGGTTTTAGACATGCTTCTTGCTGGTGTCGACTTTGAGCCCGATTAAAAACCCCTCCCCCCTTCCTACCAATGATTACCAAAAAAAGTGTTCTTTCTTTAATTCGAATAATTATAATATTGCATGAAAATCTAGCTGAAAATTTTTTAAAATTGAAATTTGTTTTACGCCGGTGGTTGATGTAAGCATGGAAAAAAACCAGCATTTTGTAAGTAAAAAAAATTCAAGGTGAAAGATGTTGAAGTTGATAAGCTGGTATTTACCGCAAATATTTACCTCATAAATCGACTGAAACTGCTGGAAATTTTTTTCTCCTAAAATTTTGTTCTCATCCAGACAACCTGTAAATTAAGCTGAAAATTTGTATGCATAGTAACAGTAATGCAGTTAGATCTTGTGTGGAGATAAGGCGATTTTTTACGAGTTACGAAGAAGAAGGTGAGTTAAATATGTATATGTCTTTTATCAGATAAGAAAAACCGAAAAAAATGAGTAGTAAAAATGAATGCTTTAATTTAACTGTCGAAGATTTGATGTCAGTTTTTATTTCTAATGTGGTCATAACCTGTATAAAGAACACCTAAAAGCTTGCGGAATAGAGAAATTTCCTCGGTGATTTCATTCATATACAGTATCAGTTTAAAAATATACTGAATCGATGGACGAGGTTAGGATTTCGGTGTCCAAATGTAGTTCAGTATTTCAAAATATAACAGAAAGGTAAATAATTTATGCCTTTTTAATGATAATAAATGTTTTTTTTTTTTTTGATGTATGAATTGTGATTATAATGATTAACTTGATTGGACAAATTCGCGACTGTGTAGAGAAGTAAATATGTACGAGTATTTGAACACAAATCTTTAGAAGTGTAAAATTGTTTGATCTTCAAGTCAGATAGGTAGAGGTACGGTTAGCTTTGGTTTTCGTATAAGTTAAGTATACTTAGATTTGGTGCAACTATGTCGAGACTTGACGTGTACGTATTAGCTTAATGAATTAATAAAACGTCACGAACAGTGCAATTTTATTTTACAATTTCAAGCCGGTTTAATATATCTTGGTTTTAATTCTGTTTATTAATTTTTTTTTTTTTTCAACTCTTTATTAATACTTATGAAACGAGATATTATATGTATGTAGTTAACAAGTTGAGTATTCGATGACATTTGCCGGCTTCTGACGTACAACAATCGCTTGTATTAAAATTTAAGTATTATGAGTCTATATCAAATTTGCGTATTTAATCATGTATAGTAAGTGAGTAGTGTTACGTACGCACACTTGAGTAATGCACGTAAACGTATGTGTGCTTCAATATTTTACGTAGCTTATCTACCTTTTAATAAAATTTTCACCTTGAAAAAAGAATTACAATGTGGAAGAATATTTCGTTTGCTTTTGATAAGTATAAGTGCTTGGAAATGTGCTGAATCAAAAACGTAAGGAAGAACTGCGAAATACTAAAAACGTAACTAAATATGTATCATTATAGATGCAGGAAAACGTAAGAAAAAATTTCCTATTTATGCAGAGTATCGAACTAATTGAAGTTTGAGCAACAATATTAGTCTACGTTGTGTTTACGTTGCTTGATGTGATTTGACGCAAGCGAAATTTTATTCACGTATAAAAATTTCAAACACTGTAAGAAGCCTGCAACTTTGAATATACTCCCATAATTTACTGTTCGAGTTTGAAAGTAGTTCTTCGATTGTCGAGAGCTTTTCAAAATAGTAACAAATTTCTTTAGGTAAGATTTTAATTATGAAAAGCTCCCAATTCAATGCACAGTTTTTGAAAACATTCGTTTCATTTATACGGTGACGATAATAATAATAATAATAATAATAATAATAATGATGATACGTAGATACCACGTACTTATTTTATAAATGCTCTTCTTTGAAAATAATGTCTTATTGCGCTGCAAACTAAATGTGTTGCGGATACTGCACGAATATTCGAAAATTCGCTATGCCATGATGGGTGATCATGACAAGTTTAATATCTACAACTTATTAATTATAATATACAATAAATATATTTTCACTACGATTTATTGGCACATCTCATATATTTTCTGGTTTTTATTTTCTTATTTTCGTGAACATTTCACTAAACGATGATATCAATCAAATTCAGTAGGATCAATGGCAAATTAAGTAAAAATACCACATTGCCAATTATGAATAATCTTCGATCAAATTTCAAATTTGTTTAAAGTTTATATATAAATGAATAATGATCGATTGGGATTCCGTTTAGCATTACACACTTATAAAACTAATATCAAATTTTAAACTGCATTTCAATGGAGATTTTGAATTTACATACTTAACTTACTCGTACGTATTATTTTATTCCTTTCCAATTTGAAATAAATAGGTAGGTAGCACCGTTTCGATATAATGGTAATGATGTAGGAAATATTCAGGCAGGTGAAATGTACAAGTGTGTATGCCTACTTTTAAAAGGAAGTTCGTATAATGCGAAAGTATGGTGACAGCGCAGCGTTTGAAAAAGAATGTATGAACCCTTTAGTATTTCGAGTATTGTTCTCTATCACGTTGTTGTAAATGTAAAAAGCTATATCCTCCAGCAATTATTATTATAAGACACAAGTAGAAGCTAAGAAATGATTATTTGTTATTTTCATCTACTCGTGCGTTTTCAGATGTTAATGAAAGCATTTGACAGACGAGGATTAACAGAATTACAGCACAAGTGGAAGTTCTACTGAAAGTAGTTCCTTCTATTGCGAAAGGAATTTTCTACTAAAATTAATGGTTGCCTTTTGATCGGATAATTTTTCAATATGCCTGTAGTAAGTTTTCTCTACTTTTGTACGATTCATACGTAGACCTACCCTATGATACTCGAATGTTTTTAAAAATTTTGGTTCTTCAATTTTTAATTAAATATTTCACTTTTGTGCAGAGATTTCGTTTTTGTGGTGATGACGAAGTGCCTGACTGGATCTTAGCTGGTGTTCATGGAATTCATTCAATTGTAAGTATTCTAAATTACGTACCTACTCTCCAGATTTATCGATCTGCCATGGTAAATCTTTGTACTATAGCTTTATGCTTTGTTCTTTTTTTGAAGAAAATTCAATCCGATGCATAGACGTCACCAGAACTTTTTTGTAGGTGGTGCTAAAACTTTATACATGTCATCTGTTTCAAGTACAAAATATGTGGTACTCGAGACTGATACCAGCTTAAAGCCTTTTTTCCCCTTCACCCTCCATATTTTATTAATTTTATACGTGCAATTCAAAACGCTGATATGAAAAGGCTCATGCGCAGGATTGTTCCCCGGGGTGGAGAAGAGGGATGAATTTTTTCAATATGGTGCCTCTGTTTTGATAGTCAATTTCACAGCTAAATACAAATTTTCGATGCTTGCGAACACAGTAATTTAATTTGTATGTAGGTCCTAGCAAAACGAGGATGAAAAATTTTGAAAAGATTATATTTTCAATCGTTAAAAACTGTATTTTTGGAAATTGAGTGATTTACACAAATTTTTAATCTCGATAGTCCAACTTTTTCGGAAAATTCAATTTTTTTCACCGTTAGGAGGGGTTTTAAACCCTTAAACTTCCTCCCATGCGCATAGCCAAACTGCAGTGCAACAATGTTGCTTCTACTACTTGGTTAGAATAAAATACTTTTGAATTTTGTAAAAAGTCGTTTTAAAAGAGTTGCCACTTAAGTAAAGTTTGGTTACATTCAGAATTTTATTAAAGTATTTGACATTCGACGGCTTAGCCAAGAAAGCCTAAAACAAGGGAGAAGCGAATTTCACACCTTTTCTGTGTAATGGGGCGAGATCTAATTTTTTTTTCATAAAATGCCTGTGGTGTAAAAATACATATGTGAGGCGCTCTGTGAAAATCAAGCTTTGCCGTAAAAAATCAATTTTCTTTTTTTTTTTTTAATTCTGATACTAGAATTCCATGTTTCAAAAAATTGGAAAAAAATTCTTTGAGGGTGAAATTTTCAGTTAACGTTGCTCTCATACGTCTACGATCTATGAAAATAAACGTGTTGCTTTTCAGCTCTCCTGAACAATTTACGATTTCTGGGTAAGCCTGATTTTCACAGAGCGCGTCACATATTTTAAAATCCTCCATTATAGACACTGAAACACCAAGATGCCTCACTAGTGGGTACAGATGTAAGGAGATTCGGTAATTAATTGCTGGCATATTTTCCACTGGAGAGCGCTGAAACTTGCCTAGAAAATTTTTCCTGCATTCTGATTGAATGATTTCAACTGATCTCAATCGGTGAAAATGGATAATATATTTATCAATAAATCACAACAACAACTAGAAACTATGTGACATCGCATCAGATGATCGGTGTGATCACAATCGTAACTCATGAAAACCTCAACTAATCAGATTGCAGGAAAAATTTCATAGCAAAGTGTTGCATGTAAAATCCATTTTGAAAACTAAAAAAAAAGGTTATTTTTCTAGCCAAGTATCAGAGCTCTCTAGTAGGAGTTGGACGAGTAACTATTTACAAAAATTGTTTATAATCCCCTTTCCATGTGATCTGCTGAGGGGCATCCTGGTGTTTCAGTGTCTAATTCTGCACTTACAAAAACGAAAAAAAAACTAGTTACAAGTATTCCAGGGGAAGCGAGGGCGAAATTTTGAAAACAAAATGGGATTTTTCACTACTGAAATGTGCATTTTTAACGATTTTATCGAGAAAAATTACGGCTTTCTAGTAACTTAGTTTTAAAATTCAAAATATCCCTCCTCTCCTATTCTATGCCATCCTATCCAACAGGCTGTGATAAAGCCACTACCAATATTTGATATTTAAAAAGTTATTGATCGATCTGAATGAATTTTTTGTTTTTTACATTACTTTCAACTTACCCATTATTTTTATTTTCAGGATATTCCAAAACTTAAGATATTGGTTCAGACTGCAATTGATACATTACTTCACCCTGATTTCACGGTAGGTTAAATTGTATGATAGTGCCATGGATTTAACGTTTTTGTTTTTAGCTGCAGTTTTGATAAAATTTTAAACGCTAGTATTTTCTATTGGTTAAGGGAAGGGGAGGGAGTCACAAAAAGTGTGTGGTATGGTGAAATCATTATTTAGCGACAGTAAAAAAAAAAATAGCTCAACTTACTCCACCAATGGCAGAGTAGCTCCACATGATGATATTCCATAAAATCGATTTGAAGAATCTTTCCTCTTCGTTAAAAAATTTGTAATCCCATAATAAGCCTATGAGGTTTCATCGTCGTTGTATCCATTTCTGCATTCTGGGTTTGGCGAGTTGACGGCCAATATAACAAGATGTGATTTTCGAGGTTGGTTAAAGTGACAAATTGATTTAATTCTCATTTAATTGTCGCGAAATGAGTTGTTGTTAAACTTGAATTTTAGGTATTTGTTGGCGTTACAGCTTTTCAAATGTACATCAATACTGAAGTATTATTGATATTTATGATTTTCTTTCAAATTTTAACGCCGTTTTCATAAATTATGATGCGATGAGAAACTATACATGGTCCTACATTTTTTTGCCCATCAGATAATCTTATTTTCTCACTTTTTACACAAATTTAATAACTAAAAATTAAAAAAAAAGCAATTTGAATTTTTTTGTAAAATTCTCACATGCATAGACGTCACATCAGGTTTTATTAAATTAGCATTCTCTTCTCAAATAAAAAGAAAATCTAACCACCCACTCTAATGTTCAAAGGGCAACACCTTCGGATTAACATTTGATAAGAAACTCAAATGGACCACACACTTCCTCACTATCAAACAGGACCTTATGAAAACTCTGAATATTTTGAAAATAATTAAAAACCCAAAATCCAACCCACCCAGAACCCTCTTACTTCAACTGTACAGATCCCTGTTTAGAAGCAAACTTGAATATATGTAGATATCCAGCATTTTTAAATGCAACACAGAAAAATCTATCAATCATGAAAACTGACCAAAATGCTACTTTGCGTGTATGCATTGGAGCTCTCCCCTCCTCGCCTATTGACAGTATTTACTGTGAAGCAAG
>FIZR01006020.1:0-11509 GCA_900060175.1 Ferrisia virgata
TCCTAACCTTCTAGAAGCTATCTAAAAAAACACGACATTTTTATCTGCATTTGGTAAAAAATGAAAAAATTATGAATAAAACACACATTTTGGCCCCTCCCCCCCTAAAAACTTGAGCTAGGGGTCCAAAAATGGTGTCAAACTTAATTGCCAGATTAGGGGAACCTTTTAGGGCAGGAACGGTCAAAATCGGTTTCCAAGGCCAAAACCCCATACTTGACCGGCTATACCCTTTGATATGTAAGAGCATTGAAAGAACGGATACAAAAAAATCTGTCATGTTGGTAAAAATTTTGAAATAAATTGATCTCCTATAACACTACTGTTTTGGAAAAGACAGTGTTTAAAGATTAGGCCTCACTATCGTTAGGAGAGGAGAGGGGAAGGGTTGAAAAATTTTCCAACCCTATATTTATATCGAAATCTTATTACTGACCCAGAATCTAGAGTTATCAATTATTAAAAAATTGAAGTAAGCGATAAATCTTAGCATCGGTCCATTGCCCAGGTTTACTGGATTGCATCAAGATGAGGGTTTTACTTTTAATAACCTGGTTAGCCTGACTACGTCATATTGTTAATGAAAACCAAGTTATTACAGTCTATCGACCAACGACGGTTGAGGGAGGGTCCGTTTTGGGATCCTAGAAGACCATTAAGACGATTTTTAGTCATGTCAGATATTAATTTTTATTTTTTCATCCCCCCCCCGCCCGAACATTAAATTATTTACTTCGCTCTATACCGACCAAAATCGCCCCAATTCGGTAAATCGGCTCAGTTTGGCGGAAGATCAGATATATATTAGTGGGGATGAACTTAAGTAAAAATTTAGTTACGCCACAAATTAGAAAAGGAGGGGATGAGAGGTCAAAAACGCAAAAATTGTTTCTTTTTAAGCCAACTGATAGCGAATCAAAAGTTGTATAACATACCTAAAAATCAACCTCGTAAGTCAATTAGGAAAAGAGATATAGGGGTCCCTCCCCTATTTTGACCTTGAAAAAGGGCTGTTCCTCCCCTATCTCCCCACCAAATTCATCTAGGAAGTTGAATTTTGCTATGTACATTGAGTTGGGGTCCTAGATGTGCCTTTTGGGGGTTTTGACTTTTCAGCCCCATTTCACCATCTCACAGACCAAAAGAAGTTGTTTTTCGGTCGTTTTCTTTATTTTTTGAGTTTATTCCTCACATAACTCCCCTCCAAATTAAGCTATGAACTTGAAAACTTGAAGTTCGATATGTACATTTAGTAGAGACCTTAGATGAGGTTAGGGGGGAGGGGGTCTTGACTTTTCAGTCTCGTTATACCTCCTCATAGCTCTGAGTATGTGGCCTTTCGGTAGATTTTTCTAATTTCAGAGTTTGTTCCTCGCATAACTCCCCTCCAAATTGGGCTAGTAAATTGAAATTAGGTATGCGCGGTCTGTAGAGACTCTTGATGTTCATTTTGGGAGTTTCAACTTTTTAGCCACATTGAACCCTTCCTCGTGATTGTGATATGTCACGAAAATCAGTCTGAAAAAACGTCGCTTGCGATGCTTTTTTTTATTTTTATTTTTAATCGTGCTGTTAATTTAATAGACTACTTCGGAGCTGCATTTAAATTTCCATGCTGGAAAATACTATAATGTAATGTTCTCGTTAAGAATACATATGCCCAAAGGGAACTTGGGGGGGGGGAATTTTGTAAAAAATTATGTTTTTAATTATTAAAAACTGCATTTTTCGAGATATTTGAGTAAGTTACATAATATTTTGAATTCGGAACCTTTTTTTACAGAAAAAATTTTGGTACTTTTCCCTTACAGAGGAAAATTCTAGATCGTGATATTTTTACACGTAGCGCAAAAATCATTCATAATCTTCTTTCGTCGCGAGTTTTTAATCAAAAAGTTCAAATAAAAAATAAAAAATGTCGTATCAAACACGTCACGTTTTCATAAAACGACCCCCAGGCTTGAGACATATCCATGTCAAAAACGTAGGAAAAATTTTACCAACTACTGTTAAAATATCAAAACTTACGTTCTTTTGATGTTTACTCATTGCGTGCCAAAAGTGCAAATATCTACTTTATTTTTCTATTAATTTTTTAATTTTTTAATTTTGCTTATTTTTCAATTTTTTGAATTTTTTTATTTTATACATTCAACATTTTTTCCCCAATTTTTTTAATTTTTAATTTTTCTATTTAAAAAATTTTTTTAATTGTTTTATTTTTTAAATTTCTGTTTTTTTCTGTTTTTGTAATTATTTTATTTCAACTTTTTAATTTTTCAATTTTTCCCCAATTTTTTAATTTTTAATTTTTCTATTTAAAAAATTTTTTTAATTGTTTTATTTTTTAAATTTCTGTTTTTTTCTGTTTTTGTAATTATTTTATTTCAACTTTTTAATTTTTCAATTTTTCCCCAATTTTTTAATTTTTAATTTTTCTATTTAAAAAATTTTTTTAATTGTTTTATTTTTTAAATTTCTGTTTTTTTTTTTGTTTTTACTTACTTTTTTTACTTTTTTCCATTTTACGTGCCATGTAATTATTTTATTTCAACTTTTTAATTTTTCAATTTTTTTTCAATTTTTTAATTTTTAATTTTTTTAATTAGACATATCTATGTCTACATGTTAACATGAAGTGCAAAACTCATTCCTAATTATTCTTCATTGCAAGCTTTTGATCGAAAACTTCAAATCAGAAATTAAAAACGTTACATCAAAAACACCACGTTTTCAGATAATGAAGTTCAGCTGTAAAACATTTATGTCAAAATTTGATTTTTTTTTCGAACAAGGGGAGGTATACAATTCTACTCATAACACGATATCATTCTGCATCTTCCCTCTATTGAAAATATTGGTTTTAATTGCCCCCTCCCCCAATTTCAGAATCAACTAGGAAGAATGCATCATATGCTTGGATTTTAAAACTTCCAATTTATTTTCAATTTGAAAAAAAAAAAAAAGATAGAATATCGAATGCTGAGATCCGAATGAGCGTATTTGATTTTGCTACGATGAATGGTTTTATTTTGGAGTTTTTCGATTTTAATAAATGAAGAAGAATCAAAAGCTGTGCAGCGTACTCGTTTTAAAATAAACGCTATTACGAGAGAGGGGGAGATTCAAAATTTTTATGAAAAATCGCCTTACCGTATTCAGGGTATGAGAGAGATAATCGAGGAATTTTCTAGACGGGGTGAACGCTTGATTTGGACTGGGCAGTGTCCGATTTAGCCGGGCTTTAGCTGTGAGCCTGCATGCTACATTTGCAGTTTGCACTCATTGAAATGTTTGAAGTATTACTCAGATAAAATTAAAAAATATTATTAAACAACTAGAGATATGCATAAAAAGTTTTCTCTTCCTATAGTCTTTTACAAATTACAATATTGTCGTATAATACATTTTGAAATTTTTAGCAATAATTAATTTTCGAAAAATTAATTACAAAATAGGTACCAACTATTTACCTGTAGAAATGTGTTCATCTCGCTATTTTCTTATTCTGTTGCAGCTTTCAATACTAGCAAACTATCTACAAAGACATCGCGCAAGTCTCGCTTTTCAATCTGCCTTATGTGTAATAGAAAAAGGCAACTTAGCACATCATTGTATCACTGACTTCGTTCACCGTATCCATTTTCATGTTTATTCGTATTCTTGTCGGTTTTACGTGATTTTTTTTTATGCATTTGGAAATTTCTTATATACATTGGATTTTTGGAAAAATGTTTTCGAATATCGACGAGTAAGTTTTGTTTTTTTTTTTTCTTCTAAATCTACTTAGGGTACCTATGTACAATTATTTTTCAACAAGAACATTTTAGAAAGTGCACATCGAAAAGTATCACTTGTTGATTGAGGTAAATTTACATATATTCGTGTGCATATGTACTTTGACAAGACACTCGAGTTGATTTGTATATTTTGATGCTGCAATGAAACAAATTTTTATATCGTCGTTGAGATTTTTTTTACTACTATTTTGTTTTTCACTGGTATTATTACATCATTATTTATTAAATTGCCATGCATACTTCGTATACGTGTACGTAGGTGTAATAAGTATAGGTAACTAGGTACCTTTTCTTAGATTTGAATGTTGGCGGATTTCTTAAATTCGTCGTAAAATATTCTACACAAGCATTAGGTATAAGGTACCCATATCTTTGATTCGTAATGGCAAAAATATTGATAAAAGAAGAAGAGGAGTTGTAAACGGCAAAAGCAAATTATATAGGTATACATTGTTACGAACCAATCTAATAAAGAATAAAATTTTAACGATAGGTATGTACGTACCATTGAACACGTTCCAAAAATTTTGCCAATTTTATGATATATCCGATGTAATTTTTGTATTCGCGTGTGATTTTTTTTTTTTGGCTCATGTTTCTCATCTATTATATGTACCTAAGGAAGATTTGAGAAGTTGATCCATTATTGATTGATTTTTTTTTTTTACTTTGGGATTCAAATATTTACCTATTTATGGAGAATTTTTTTACCGTCACAAAAAAAAATTATTAAGAATATTTTAGGAACTAAATTTGTACTTATATACTTCACTATTTCCTCGAAATGTCGCACGCATTGAGTTGATGATTATTAATTATATTGGAATTTTAATTAAGTAAATGTTCTAAGAAAAACGTCGTTCTGCTTTAGGTACGAAGTAGGTAATTGATAAGAAATATTAAAATCGCTCGATAAAATTGAAGTTCATACTTGGGTATATAAGCTTAAGTATAATAATTACGACAAGAATGAGTAGAGAAACCAGTCAGGAAAATTATCACGCTTAACAAGCTCCACTTCTTCCCCTGCTGTGTGCATATTTTCAAAAATATTGTTCACGCCGAGCAGTGGAAGGATATACGCATATAAAAGTAGGTAAAGAATAGGTTACAACATTTTATTCCTTTTTTGCTTCGATAATCATGTTTTTGATTATAATTCAAACGTTACAAAATTTAACAAGTTATAATTTTTTTTTTGATTTGAAGCATTTTTATGGAGTTGACTATGTGAGAACAAGTAGATGCTCGGTAAAGAGATCACTCAACATACCTTAATATTTAGATTTTCTTTTAATATTCTCATTGATATCAAAATAAATGAGAGAAACTTTTTTATTAAGTCTTTGGAAACCTCAGGATCTAGGAGTGGATAGACCGCAGTTCATCAGCCACTTCTCCAAAGTTCTGAGAAGTAATTTGAGAACGAGTAATTTTCTAGTTGCTATTCCTTGTTCTCGCTCTTGCAGAAAGAGTGTTCTTGTTTTTGGTTGATTCTCAATATATATTCTCATTCTCGATGCTCTTTCTCTATTCTTCAAAAAAAAAAAAAAAGTGAATTTGTACTATTTAGATGAAAATATTTGCAATTTATTCTAGAAAAGTGTCAGAATCAACTGAATAATGTAAAAAAAAAATGACAAAATATCAATTTTTTCGAGGTTTTATCAACGGAACGATGATGAACACTGCAGAACAAAAACACAGAAAAATGACTCTTGGTTCTTTGATCCCTTTTCGTTTATTATTTTTATGAATAACTGTTCTTGTTTTTAGTTCTTTCATTTTTTCAACTGTTCTTCTGTTCTTTGGTTCTTTTTTTTAGTTTTTCAGTTTGTTCTCGTTCTCGTTCTCATTTCAAATAAAAGTGGTATTTTTTCATTTTTATGTTTTGTTCTTTTTTTCCCTCTCACATCATAAGTCCGGACTTCTGTGTGACACAATCCAGAGGAGAAAGGAATGGACTTTTGAGGTCTGAAAAGTAGAAAATGCAAATTAGCAATTCAGCTTTTTGAATTTATAATTGTAATGATTAGTAGACAATTAGTAGAGAGCTCGTGTCACTGGGGGCACAAGTCAGGGATGCAAAACCATTTCGTTCTGGTGAGGAATTATTGAAAAGAGTTATGATTTTTTGTAAAAAAAAAATAATAATAATAATAATAATAATAATAAAAGGTTGTGATTATTTAGGATTTTTAAATTTAAAAATGAAGGTCAAGGGTCATTGATAACACTTTGCCTGGAAGTTTAGGGTGTCACTGCATTTGTGTTGAAGGCGATAAAAGTAACATAATCAACTATAGACCAATAACGTCGAGCACTACGTTGTCAAAAATGTTTTCGAAACTTATAGAATCTAGGGAACGTACGCAATTTAACCTACAACAACTACAGGAACAAGTTGGCTTCAGAAAAAATTACTCGATTACTGACCACCTGCACTCCATAAATCAACTAATACAGAAAAGTAACGAATCAGTTAGACGTCCATGTAGCCTTTATTGACTTCACAAAAGCCATCGATTGTCCGCAGCACGGTTTTTTGCTCACTACTCTCCTCAAACAGGTGGTTCCCAAAATCCTAGTTAAAATAATAAAAACAATGTATACGAAACCTCAAAGCCAGAGTAATAACAGATAAAATGGGAGACTAATTCGAAAAACAGAGGAGTAAAACAAGGCGACCCCCTCTCACCCCTACTTTTTATACGCGCCATGGAACAAATATTCAGAACATTGAACTGGAGTAATAATTTAAAAAATATATATGAGGGGAGCAGCTGAGCAATTTGCGTTTCGTAGATGATGTCGTCATCACAGAACCAACTTACATGGAGCAAACAATACTTAGCTTTTGAAAATGGAACAGAAAAAGAGGTCAACAGAAGAATTACTTTGACGTAGAAAAAATTTTGGTCCCTTAGGTACATATTTAAATCCCCCTTTTGAAACTACCAAAAAAGTAAAATCTTCAACTCTTGTGTAGTAACTACCCTCACCTATGGATCTGTGGGCACAATTATACGTGTAGCAAAAGAAATAACTATTTTACAGAGAGAGGTTGTATTTAATTCAACAGTATATCGACGAATGTATAATGCATAGAAATACAAATATACAAATGGTATGAAAAGGTTACTAGCCCTATCAGAATAGATAAAAACGTAGGTAGGTAAGGTTTTTGGGGAATACCATATCGTTACATATCTCAAACTTGGACGTTAACAAAAAAATTTTGTAAAGAATAATCAATACTCAAAATTTTCTAGAAAGATCACTACTAAATATCAGATTAACAGACAGGATAAGCATAAAAACCATTGAACAAAAATTGAAACATAACCTCAATACATTTTGTACGCTGTCAGGAGAAACAAATGGAATTGGGCAGCTTACATAGGGAGAATGAAATATAACAGATGGACTAGCAGATTAACATACTGGTACTTATCTTACCAAGAAAGAAAGAAAGAAAGGCAAAAGGCTAGATGGAAAGATGATTTTTACCTATTTCTGAAGCACAAACAATATAACAGAATAGCGTACGATAGGAACGAATGGGACCGCTTACAAGAAACCTTCGCCAAACTCTGGGCCCAGCGGGGCCAAAAGAAGACATATACATTTGATTTACATAATTATTTAAAGTCAAAATGTAAATATTTTCCGCTAATAAAGGTATTTTTGATTTTGATTTGAGAGTTGTGTTGTGATATGAAGGAGGTAGATAGTAGATACTACTAAAACAGAACACCTCGTACATATCTTGGTTCTTGGATGTGTTAGTTGGACACAAGTACGCATCCTTAATAAAGTAGTGAAGTGTAAACGATGTTTGTGGGTTTGGCATGATGGGGGCAGCCTCCTTTGCAGGATTGCTCCAAAGGAGGTGTTTTAGTATTGTGGCATTACTTTAATAGGATAACTTGCAGTCAGACTCAAATTTCCGATACCCAAAAATATTGAAATTCGACTTGTTCGTTAAAAATGTATGTACACCAGTGAAACGAGGGCGAAAATTTTGAAAAAAATTATATTTTTAGCCATCATAAATTGCATTTCTGAAGATCGAATTTGAAAGCTTTACTTTGTGTAAAAGTTCTATTTTTTGGCCATGGAAAACAGATTGTTCAACTCCCGCAATGCTCTCTTGCGCTCGTGTCTGATTGGGGGGCGGGGGCGGAGGGGGATTTCTCATGAATAAATAGTCCAAATTTTGTGTAAGTTATAAAGTGAAATTGAAAGTCAAAATGCTTAGTTGTTCTCGACATTTTACGCAGGGAACAAAACGAATATTTTCAACAGTTTCAGTTTTGAATATAGTTTAAATGTAGCATGGATATAAACAACGAATTTACGGTGGGAAGGAGGGAAGGGTTCCGCGGTTGAGCCGCTGATTCTGATTCTTTTTACATCACAACGTAATTACGTTGGTACTTTTTAATCTTTTACCCGAGTAAACCAGACTGCGTTACCTTTCTTGACTCATCAAGTAATCAACCAAGTAATTTTAAAGCGTACCTAGCCACCTACATCTTGCTACTCGGGGCGATAAATATGAGTGGGTGGCTCAGGTACAAATTGCATCAGTCTTTCTGTACTTCGTTGAAGAAAGGTATACGAGTATGTCTGAAACAGATCCGTCGTCTCTGTTTGAAAAATTGTAAGTAATTACTGGTACTTGATATTTTTTAGGTAACTGCTTTTTCAATGTAAAATCAAAGGGAATGTTATTTCGTTAGCTAATTATAATTATCCGAACTACCGAAAGATACGTTACATTTGTCGTGTTCCAAATAAACTAAAGTTACATACGATAACTTTTGAAAATTTTTTGTAAAAAAAAGTTTATAAGCTTTGAAACTTTTATTGAGAAAAAAATCACTTTTCGTCGTCTTGTCGCTCGTATTGGAAGTTATCGAACATGAATTGAATTATTGTGTAAGTAGGTAAGTACTTATAAAAGAGTTGGGTAGGTATCCTATAGTTACTTTCAAAAGTGAACCACTTTCCTTAATTATCTACCGTTGATGTTTATCTTTTTCCATGATTCAATTGACAAAAAAAAAAAAAAAGAAGAAAAAAACACACAACTTAGGTAGGTATCTACTTAGTTTTCCTTTTCATGCAACAATGAGATGATTTTTTTTTTTGAAAAAAATTTAAAACGTAGGCACGTGAGTTGAAAAAATTTTTGCGTAAAGAAGACAAAGCAGATGCGAAGAGGCTATTGAGAATGTTTGAAGGAAAATAATGTTTTTTATAGCGAGTTAAAATTTAAATATTCGCTTTGTCGGGCATATATACTCGTAAGTATTTGATAAGAATGTTGAAAAATTAAAAATTTTCACCCATTAATTTCGTTTCTCGATTAAATTAAAAATCACGAGCTTGTAATCCGTCGTTAGAGGGACCTACAGAGTAACGCAGAGCGATAAATATTTTAAACGAAAAAGAATAACTTTTAATCGTTCCACTCTCCGCGTGTTTGGTTTTGGTAAACAAAAAAGATTTGGTTTTTTGATTAAGGCAGCGCGCTCGATCGGTTTTTGTTTCATTAAGTAATTAAATTTCAGCCTCTCGAAGCGTGTCGAGTCGACGGCATCGATAAGCCCTCGTATTGCCCAATCTTTCTCGCGTAAATATATCGGATAACACGAAAGCTTTAACAACTCGATTACCCTTATTAGTCGCGGTCGTATGTTCCCCTGCATAGTTATACCTACTCCTTTCTCGTACTCGCTGGTATACGTTTTACTCTTCTTCGTGTTTTGCATTATTTCGCTTATTTTATTCTATTTTTTTTTTTTTTTTTTTTTTTTTTTTTTTTTTTTTTTGGTTTTCACTCGGTTTCTTAAAATACATCGACTAAAGACGAGATTAAAATCCTCACCATCACCAAGAGCCTTCGTCGTTAATCGATAAATTTCGTTCGAAGTGAATTTTGAAAATTCATTTCTTTACTAAGCCATTATTTTGTAATGTTTATCTCTCTGTTTCTGTCTCTGTCTCTGTTTCGAATGCCAATCAAAATATTTATTTTCAAAAAACAAATTGAAAAGATAAATCGAAATGGCTTAACATTTTATTCCAAAATTGCTCGTGTCTTTTGGTATAGACATTTAAAGATGAAATCGTTATATAGCGATGGCCGATACGTTAGGTACCTTACCTACCTATCTAGCACCTATATATAGATATAGGTTTGCGAAAATTGAAAACTATCTGAAAAACATTTACGAATTAAACGACAAACCTCATTTGAACATTTTCTTTTTCTTTTTTTTTATGGTTTAAAAAGGTTGTCACGAATGGATTAATATTTTGAAATCGTTCCTATCGTATGGACATAGCTTTACCTGTACTAGTTCGTATGAGAAAACTCGTCAAATGTTTCGACGTAATTATAAGAGCTTTTGCCGGTGATAAGCAAAACTGTCATCGATTTGTCAGAATTTTAATACCTATTTGTAAGGGTATATTGGCGAGAAAAAAAATCGAAAAACTTTTCAATGTAGTTGTGACGATAATGACATGTTTTGGTTTTTCCCTGCAAACTAAACATACGATTTTTAATGAGATCGTTTCATAATGGCTCGCGAACCGCGACGTATTTTTCAAGATGCATCTGCGATAACACTCGCCTTGACCTTTTTCCAACTTTATCCCCTGTTAACGTGTAAATTGCATTTACTTCAATGTACAATGCTCATGCTGAATGATGGTATTTTCGGGTGAAGATGTTTTATTTGAGAAGAAATACATACGCGTATGAAATATCCCGTCGTGCAAATTTTGTCAATTTGGTGTCATGTGACGCGTCATTTTCGAGTCGGTACACATTCGATTACTGTTTTAAAAAATTTCAATCAATCGGAATAATGATTGCTCCGCCTACTTTTCCTTATATCTCCCCTCCAAATTGAGGTAAGGAGCTGTAAGATGTGCCTTTTGGAAGTTCCAACTTTTCAGCCTCATTGCATTTCCTTACAACGCTAAAAAAAATGTTTTAGGCGTTTTTTTTTTTTTTTTTTTTTTTTTTATTATTCAAGTTTGCTTTTTTTTTTTTTTTTTTTTATTATTATTCAAGTTTGCCATTCCTATAATTGCCCTCTAAATTGAGGCAGCGGTTCAAAATTTGGTGTATAGATTCAACAAAAGTTCTGGATGTACCCTTGGAGGCGAGTTTCTGCTATTAAGTGTAATATCTTTCTATAGCGCCATATAAAAATTGAGCGAATGAGCGACTTCAAAATTTTGATCCGAACACTATTCTAATTTGCAGAACTTGTAGATGACAATTTTTCCTATAAATTTCATCATATACACATTTTGCCTACCTCCATTATTAAAGAGGCAGCATTTGTTTGAATTTTTCAAGCCCCTTCAAATAGTCAAGAAAGACAGTAGCCCCTCTACCAGTAATCAAGAAAAAACATTGCAGAGTGCTCCTATTGTTTATTCCACGAATGAAATAATTTGCGTGGATTTTTAGCCTAATTTTCTACACCATATTGCCAAAGTGAAATGGGTTTTTGCGGATTATCGACCCAGGCCCGTAATCAGAAGGGGGCAATAGGGGGCGTTATCCCCCTAGAATAATTTTTGCCCCCCTAGAAAAATTACCCAAAAACCCCATTTTTTACTTTTTTTTTGGTCATTGACACAAAAATTAATAAATCCACATAAATGTGTTTCAAATCGAT